>PVJC01017544.1:0-32373 GCA_004026665.1 Murina feae | reverse complement strand
GAAACAGCTTTAGTCCATGCCCGCCACAGGCTGACTGCTGGGTTTCAGAGGAGATGGCTACCACCAGAGCTCCTGTACATACGGTTGCTGTCACAGCACCAGTTACTTTGGGCTGTACCTATGTGGCTGCTTTCTCTGTTAGATTCCGAGCTTCTTAAGGGTCCTTTCCATATTTGTCTTGGCATCTCCAGTGCTTGGCTCCCAGAGGAGATTAGAATAAATGCATTGCCTGCACTGGCAGATTGAATACCTTAGCAGGTCTAAAAATCTCAACAAAATTAAGTAAATCATCAAAAAGTTATTAAGAAAACTCTACTACAACATAGACTAGGCACAAGTTATTTCCAAATGTAAAGAATGGAAAATGCTCCATTAACAGGTTGGTGATGAACTCAGGCTTTGAAGAGTGAACTGTTGGGAATCCAACAGGGAGGAGTGGGCTGGTAGCATTCCCAAGGACAAGTAATGCAAAACACGGAAAGCACAAAACCTGTTCAGGGAATCATGCCACAGGACCGGCCTACAAGGGAATTGTGGAGGGACTTCTAGTTTCTGGTCCTCCATATAAGGAGTCTGGACATTGCTACTCCATCTTAACAAGTAAAAAGCTGACAAGACCAAGAACCAATTACTCTTTTTGGATCCATTGGAATGGGAAAGACACAGGGGCAAACTGCTGTCCCCAGACAGGCAAATACAGGGAGTCACAGCGTGTTAGAGACTCACAAGTGGGAACCAGTGTAGATAGGAAAATCTGAACTGTAACTGATGAATTACTGAGCTCAGAGTGACAACTCTGAGAGCCAAAAACTCCAGGTGGACCTGTCATAGAGGGGCCTCATAATATTGTGAGATCTACTTCCAGGAGCTGGATCAGGTTCTCACAGTAGTAAAAGAGAAAAATTCCCCCCTCCTCTTGCCCCCCAACTTCCATCAAGGGGAAGAGAAAAGGAGCCAATATGAACACAGCACTGTTCTTCTTAACAAGGCCAATTAAAAGACAAAGATTGGCCCTAACTGATTTGGCTCAGTGGATAGAGCGTCAGTCTGCGGACTCAAGGGCCCCAGGTTCGATTCTGGTTAAGGGCATGTACCTTGGTTGCGGGCACATCCCCAGTAGGGGGCGTGCAGAAGGCAGCTGATCGATGTTTCTCTCTCATTGATGTTTCTATCTCTTTATCCCTCTCCCTTCCTTTCTGTAAAAAATCAATAAAATATATTTTAAAAAGATTGTCAGCATGAATAATAATTTAAAAAGACCCAAGTACATGTTACCTACAAGAAATACATTTTAAATATAAAGACACATGTAGGTTAAAAGTAAATGGACAAAAAATACCAACACTAGTTACGAGATAAAAAAGAGCACTACATAATAATAAAGAGGTCAATTATCCAAGAAGACAAAACAGTCCTTATTATGTATGAATCTAAAAAAATAGATTCAACCTATGTGAGGAAAGAACTACTAAAATTACTAAGAGAATCCACTTCCATGGTTGGCAATTTTAACACCCTACAATCAGATGGAGAGTTCTGGCAGGCCAAGGATCATTAAGGACATAGTTGAACTCAACATCATCAATTAGCTGAATATAACTGACATCTATACACTACTTCATCAAACAACGTCAGAATACACATTCTTCTCAAGCTCATGTGGAACATTCACAAGACAGACCACATTCTGGACCATAAAACACACCTTAACATTGTATGACAGAACAGAAGTCATACAATGTCTGATCTCCAACCAGAGATCAATAATAGAAAAATAAGTGAAATCCTAAAAGGGAGCTGCGTGTGTTAGTCCATTCTGCAGACCACAGGGAGAGTCATAGAAGCTTTAAGATGAAGCAAGTACCATGACTAGAAATGAGCTTTGAGGAGACAGGGCTGTAACACATGGACAATAGTGGAAAAGATAAGTAAGAGATTCAAGAGAACAATAAAAAAGAGTCTCAAGGAAAGTAAAAAGAACCTGAAACAGGACAGTAAATATAAAACAGAAACAACGTGAGAAAACTACATATAATGACTCCCTCCTCTGTATTTAAAAATATAAAATGTATACCCTCAACCCATCTACTCTTAACCACCTTTAATAGTGCATCTTTAGTCTAAGTAATTAGCATTACTGCAATAGATTCATTCCTACCTCCACCTTCACCCCAATATCACAGCAGCCAGAATTATATTTTCAGATTTGCGATGGGAATGAATTCTAAACTCCTATCTGTGGTCTGTAGGACTGCTTGTCTGGTATTTGAGTTTCTCTCAATGTCCCTACTTAAATCACTTGCTTCCAGACATACCTGCCTTCCCTTTGTTCCTCTAAATACTGAGTTTATTTTAACTGAGGGACTTTGCACCACTGCCTGGAATGTTTTCCCCTAATCATATGACTGGCTTTTAAAATTTGTTCACATCTCACCTCAAATGTCATGTTCTCAACAATGCCTTTTCTGATCACTGTTCCTAAAGCAGCCATCCCCTCTATATCTCCTATTTCTTACCCTTCTTTATTTCTTCACAGCAATTCCCTCCCCCTACAATTACCCTCTGTATCTATACATGCTTATTATCTTACCTCTACCCACCTACACTAAAATGGATATCCTGTGATAGCAGGACCTTGCCTGTCTTTTGTACCACTTTGCTCCCCACCCTCTCCAAAGGATCAGCCTGGAACAGTGTAGACATTCAATAAATAAACATTTAAAAAAACAAAATTCTTATCATAAGTGCCAGTGACTGAGTAGCACTGTATAACATTCACTGAGCTGTACTTCCTTTCATCTCCTACTGCATTATGAGCTGCCCTGCAGACTAAATTGAAAACCATGGATCTTAGATTACGTAGTGCCTTCTAGAGAGAACGTATTACCTAAAGTAGTAAAATTACTCAAGCTACTCAGCTTTTATGATTAGGTATTTGGTGGCTTTACAATAAGACTGACAGTCTTACCCTACAAACAAAGTTACTTGTCACAAGATACATACAGAGATGACAAAGAAACTTACTCTAAATATGGAGAGAGCCTTCTGGGAAAGAAGGTATGCAACCTCTCCACTTGTGCTATGGACTATAGGGCTTCCTAGCTGCCTTCCTCGAATCTCGGGTTTGCCAACTTAATTAAAATGTATATATATATATATATATATATATATATATATATATATATATACACACACACACACATACACACACACACACACACTCTAATAAAAGAGTAATATTGAAATTAACCATTTCTCCGGGACACCTAAGCCACGCCCACCATTTAGGCCACGCCCACCAGTCGATCAGAGTGGCTGTATGCAAATTAACTCAGCCAAGATGGAGGCCGGCAGCACAACCACAAAGGCAAGTGCGGCTCAGGAGGCAGGGAGGGCGGGGCAGGTGGTGGGCCACAGGGTGTGTGGGGTGGGTGGGGCGCACAGGGTGGGTGGTGGGCTTGGGGTGGGCGGGGCGGGCTTGGTCAGCCTGCAAACTTCCATTAGCACCTCACCCAGGCTGGCCAGGCATGCCAGCAGGTGGACATCCCCCGAGGGATCCCAGACTGTGAGAGGACACAGGCTGGGCTGAGGGACCCCCCCACCACCACCCAATGCACAATATATTGTGCACCGGGCTCCTAATATATATATAAACTTATATACATGCCATAAGAAAAATGCATAGAAAATATGAAACCAAATAGTTACAAGAACACAGCTTTCAAGAAATAACACTTTCTAATAACAAAGCAAAAGTGTTTGAAATAAATAACCAAAATGATGAACAGACCCCCCCCCCCCTCCCCAAAGCCACTTCCTGCTAGGTTTGGCTATCTGCATTTTATTTTCCCCTCTGTTTGCTGTTTCTTTTAACCAATCCGACCCACCTGGCCTCTGAGTGTGTGCCTCTGCCCCAAGGCACAGGTCCTCCACTTCCATCTAATAATGGTATGAATGGCTATCCTCTTTATTAGCCACCTCAAGCTGAAGGGGTCAGTTTTTCTAAGATAACTGCCTAGCATCTGAAAGAAAGAGGTACCGTTAATGCTGGATTAGCAATATATATCTTGGATTTTGTTTTTAGAGACCTGTTTTACTGCCACTAATTACCTAGTTACTAAAATGACTGATGAGGAAACTTATTATTTTTGTTTTATTCATAAATGTTAATTGAGTGCCTCCTGTACATTAACACAATGGTCTTCTACTTTCCAAGACGATTATGGGAGCATTACACATAGCCACCCTACACCTCTGAGTGGAGCTTCCCTGTGAGTGGTTACTTCTGGTAACTGGATAACTCAAGCTCATCAAAATGATCCCAAATCTCTATTCCCAAACCAATACAATTGCCAGCTTCCTAAGATTTTGTTGTGTTCTGAACTCAAGATTCCTCTGAATTTTTTAAGCCAATTTCATTTGTTAAATATGTAGAATAACGCTAAAAGTAGTCCACGTCCTTTGATTATTCTGTTTGGATCTGGAAATAGAGGAATCGCAGAGAGCCAGAGGTCTTGACACTATGACAAATCTAGTAGGAGTTGAACTAAAGTAGGCAGACAGGCAAAGCTGTGGAAGGACTTGGAAGAAGGCCCCAGAGATTCTCATAATTCTGTATACCTGGCTCATTCTAGACCCCAATGATTAAATCAAATTTACTAACTTGTATGTGCTTTTTCATAGTTTAAAGTATAAACATATCTCATTTATTTCTATTACAAATATCTTCATATAACAACACTATGAGGTGATTGCTATTTTCCCCATTTTATAGAAAAGGACACTCGGGAGAAAGACATTCATTGAAAGTAATTTGCTCAAGATTTCATCATATGTTGCTATAACTTACCCTAGGATCTTCTTACACAAATTTCATGTACTTCTCACTACAGTACTTGACTCAGAAAAATGAGGTCAATGTACAAAAGGTATGGATATTGACTATGTGCTAAATAAGAAATTGCTTTTTCACATGGTAAATACTGAGTAGACTGAAAGAAGAAATTATTTGCAAATCTCAATGACGTCAAGAGGAAGGGAAATAAAGAGGGTAAAAGTAATAGCAGCCATTTAAAAAAGTAATTTGGTTGGAAAGGAATTCAAAGGTGTAAAGCAAGAGATAAATCTTTCTAGCAATACCCGTATTATGAATACATAATACAACCTTAATCAGAAGCACATGACTTAAAATAATTGTTGAAAATTGAAAAAATGATTAAATATTTTAAGAGTGTCAACATTACAAATGTAATAATTTATTTTGAAAAATGGAGCATAGAAATCTGTATTTTAAGAATACAAAATGATAGTTATTATCAAAACTTGGCCAAAATGACTTTGTTATTAACATAAGGCTCCTCAATAGATTTTGGGTTTTGCTAAAACACAGAGATGATACTAATTTTAATTACTGAAAGTAATTTATAAATAGTTCTACACACGTTCTTGTGACATCTTGCTCAATCATCGTTCGGAGTTCTTTATCTTGGAAGAATTTATTCCAGAGACTCTGAAATAAAGAGAACAACCTATTTAAAATAATCTCACACCTTTGTTTGACTTTGATGATCTCAATTTAATAATTTAAATGATTAAATTTATCCTTCTTTGAGTTATCATTTCACAATGCAGATAGGAAACCTGAAACTGGAGCAATTTTATTAAATTCTAGTTTACTCTCAGACACATTCTTATTCTGACATACATTTTTCCAGAGATATTATACACTAGAAGCTCGGTGCATGAATTTGTGCACCTGTGGGGTCCGGCAGGCCTGCTCTAATGGGGCCAATTGGGGGTGGGGCCAGTGGGGGGAAGGGGATGTGGGAGGTTGGCCAGCTGGCCCCACCCCTATTGGGGTGGGGGGGCAATTGGGGACAGCTAGCAGAGGGAGGGGCCACAGATTATTGACTGTCGGCCCCACCCCTGATCAGCGTGAGGAGCCGATTGAGCTGAATCAGCTGTTTGGCTGCAGGAGTGCACATCATAGCAACTGATCATTCTGCCATTCGGTTGCTGGCACACACACATACGCACACACATACTAGAGGCCCATTGCAGAAAGATTCCTGCAAGAATAGGGCTTCCTCAGTCTATTCCTGCAAGAATAGGGCTTCCTAAGTGGGAGCAAAGCAGAGAAGGGAGCGAAGCCCGCAAGGCAGGCTTCGCTTCCTTCTCCGCTGCCTCACTCCCTCCCATCTTCGCTGCCTCGCTCCCTCCCTTCTCTACCGCTTTGCTCCCTTCTGCAGCACTTGGCTTCCTTTTAGGTTATCTTTAGTCTTTGCTCCCACCTGTGTATGCAAATTAACCACCATCTTGGCTGGGTCAATTTGCATACAGTTGCTGATTGGCTGGTGGGCTTGGCTTGGCTGGTGAGCGTGACTTAGGTGTAACAGAGTGAGGATCAATTTGCATATTACTCTTTATATAATCTAATAAAAGAGTAATACTGAAATTGACCATTTCTCCTAGACGCCTAAGCCATGCCCACCAGCCAATCAGAGTGGCTGTATGCAAATTAACCCAGTCAAGATGGAGACCGGCAGTCATGGAGCTAGAGTAAACAGCAGGCTTCCATTGCACCAGGAGTAAACTGTCTGCCTAGGCCGGCAAGGCCTCTCTTTGATCAAGGCAACATAGTTGCAATTATAGAAGCCACGGAGCTGAACCAAACAGGAGGCTTTGTTACCTGCCTAGGCCTCAGCTTAAAGCAACAGTGTATCAATTATAGAAGATAAATAAACCCCAGAAACCTGCTTCCATCCAGCCTTGTTGGGACATTGGGTCAATGGGAGCTGTGGGCAGCATGGAAACAGCCCTCAGCCCCGCACCAGGCTGCCCAGGCACCCCAGTAGGGACCTGAACCCTGAAGGGACTGTAGGCAACCTGAAAACAGCCATCAGCCCCTCACCCAGGCTGGCCAGGCACACCAGCAGGTGGACATCCCCTGAGGGGTCCCAGACTGCGAGAGGGCACAGGCCGGGCTGAGGGACCTCCTGAGTGCACAAATTTTTGTGCACCGGGCCCCTAGAGTGTGTGTGTGCATATATATATATACACCTACACACACCTACACATACATATACATACATATATATATGCACACACACGTACATATATATGTGTATATATATATACACACACACATACTTAAATTATTTTCTGTTATCTACATAAAATGAACAATACTTTTACTACTATGTACCCAGCACTACCTCTAAACTACAAAAATGTCTGCTTGGATGAGAGCAGGCTATAGCCCCACTGGTCCAACATAAACCTAACCTGAATTCCCAATGTTTTCTACAAAGTTTGGTCTTCTAATTTAATATTTTTTTGCTTTTGTTAATCCTCACCTGAGGATCTTGTTTCCATTGATTTTTAGAGAGAGATTGGAAAGGAGGGAGTAGAGAGGAAAAGAGACAAAGAGGGAAATATGGATGTGAGAGACATTGATTGGCTATCTCCCGCATGCCTCCTGACTGGGGCTGGAAATAAACCTGTAATCTTTTAGTGCAAGGGACAATGCTCTAACCACTTAGCCCCATCAGAAGAACCCAATTGAATAGATTTTTATGTACTTCTTAAAATGTGAATTTAAGTAAAATTTTAAAATTTACTTAACAATATTTTATGATGCTATACCACAGACAACATTATAATAATTACTAGAGGTCTGGTCCACGAAATTAGTGCACAGGTAGGTACTCTAGGCCGAGCCAGTGATCAGGGCCATTCGGGACCTCCTTCCCCAGCTGCTGGCTGCTGGCTGGGAACTTCCTTCATTCTGCGCCAACCCCTGGTGGTCAGTGCACTTCATACCGAGCAATAAAACTCCTGGTCTAACTTCCGAGGGGACACTTTGCATATTAACCTTTAATATATGTACTAGAGGCCCAGTGCACAAAAAGTTGTGCACTTGGGGTGACCCCTCAGCCAGGCCTGTGCCCTCTTGCAGTCTGGGAACCCTCAGAAGATGTCCACCGGCTGGCTTAGGCCCACTCCCCAGGGGAGCCTAAGCTGGCAGTCAGACATCCCTCTGGCAGCCTGGGAGCCCTCAGAGGATGTCCACTTGCCAACGGAGAGCAGGCTTAAGCTGCAGTTGGCAATCATTAGGGCTGCTAAGGAGACAGGAGAGGCTCCCACCACTGTACTGGCAGCCGTCAGCCTGGCTTGTGGCTGAGCAGAGCTCCCTCTGGGGGAGTGCACTGACCACCAGGGGCAGCTCCTGCATTAAGTGTGTGTCATAGTGACCAGTCATTCCCAGTCGTTCTGCTGTTATGGTCAATTTGCATATTACCATTTTATTATATACTAGGGGCCCAATGCACAAAAATTTGTGCACTCGGAGGGGTCCCTCAGCCTGGCCTGTGCCCTCTTGCAGTCTGGGATCCCTCAGGGAATGCCCACCCACTGGCGTGCCTGGCCAGCCTGGGTGAGGGGCTAAGGGCCGTTTTCAGGCTGCCCACAGCTCCCATTGATCCAACGTCCCAGCAAGGCTGGCTGGAATCAGGTTTCTGGGGTTTATTTATCTTCTATAATTGAAAGATTGTTACCTTGAGCAGAGGCCTGGGCTGGTAACGAAGCCTCCTGTTTGCTTCAGCTGCGTGGCTTCTATAATTGAAACATTGTTACCGTGAGCAGAGGGCCAGCCAGCCTAGGCAGGCAGTTGCAATGGAAGCCTCCTGCCGGCCTCCATCTTGGCTGGGTTAATTTGCATACAGCTGCTCTGATTGGCTGGGGGTGTGGTTTGGCTGGTGGACGTGGCTTAGGTATCCTGGAGTGATGGTTAATTTGCATATTACTCTTTTATTAGATTAGATGATGATAGAGGCCTGGTGCATGGGTGGGGGCCAGATGGTTTGCCCTGAAGAGTGTCCGGATTAGGGTCGGGGTCCCGTTGGGGTGCCTGGCCAGCCTGGGTGAGGGGCTCAGGGCCATTTTCAAACTGGCCACAGCCCCTTCAGCGTGGGGGTCCCCGCTGGGGTGCCTGGACAGTCTGGGTGAGAGGCTGATGGCTATTTGCAGGCTGGCCACAGCCCCTTCCACGTAAGGGTCCCCGCTGGGATGCTGGACAGCCTGGGTGAGGGGTTGATGGCTGTCTGCAGACTGGCCAAGCCCCCCAGTGAGGACCCTCACCCCATGAAGGTGTGGCCAGTCTGGGTGAGGGGCTGATAACTGTTTTCAGGCTGGCCACAGCAATTTCAGGGAGAGGATCCCTGCTGGGGTGCCTGGACAGCCTGGGTGAAGGGCTGATGGCTGTTTGCAGTCTGGCCACATCCCCTTCAGTGTGGGGGTCCCCCCTAGGGTGCCTGACCAGCTTGAATGAGGGGCTGTGTTTGCAGGCTGGCCACGGCCTCCAGCGACCCAAGCTCCCAGTGAGGCTGGTTGGAAGCAGGTATCTGGGATTTATTTATCTTCTATAATTGAAACTTTGTTGCCTTGAGCAGAGGCCAAAACCATCCAGGGCAGGCGGGAAGCTTGGCTTCCTCCATAGCCAGGACAAACAAGCTTCCTGCTTGCTCCAGCTCCATGGCTGCTATCTTGGTTTGGTTAATTTGCATACAGTCACTCTAATTGGCTGGTGGGCATGGCTTGGGTGTAGCAGAGTGACACCAATCTGCATGTTTCTCTTTTATTAGTGTAGATATACTAGAGGCCCAGTGCACGAAATTCATGCGCAGAGGTGTCCCTCAGCCCAGCCTGCACCCTCTCCAATCTGGGACTGCTAGCTCCCAAATGCTCGCCTGCCTGCCTGCTTAATTGCCCCTAATCACTTCTGCCTCCCAGCCTGATCACCCCCTAACCACTCCCCTACAAGCCTGATTGACACCTAACTGCTCCCCTGCCAGCCTGATTGCCCCCAACTGCCCTCCCCTGCCAGCCATCTTGTGTCCATATGCAGGAGGCCATCTTGTGTGTTGGAGTGATAGTCAATTTGCATATTACTCTCTTATTAGATAGGATAGATATGTATTAAGGGAAAATGCTAATGTTACATATTAACTACCATATTTTCCGGCATATAAGATGACTTTTTAACCCAGGAAAATCTTCTCAAAAGTTGGAGGTTGTCTTATACGCCCAGTCGTCTTATATACCCAGTCGTCTTATACACCGGAAAATACGGTAGAAAAAAATTTCTATTAGTAGGAAACTAGGAATTACAACAGTAATTAAAGAAGTTATACAAAACTTGTAAAGAAATAATTATTCCTAGTCTTCATGAGAATATGAGTGGAGGTAGGTCTAACCTTTTCCTTATCTTTAAAAACTTCATGGAATTACTACAAATAGTTTCCTTTCTTCCTCTGAGTTAGTCCTACAAAGCGAACCCTTCTCTATTTCTATCATATAGGGAGGCTTTCCTACCACTCCCTATAGCACCCTTGATGAAACAGTTTCATCCTCATCTTTTGCTCTTTTAGCTCATCCTTAATTCTTAAAGACCCTCTTGAGACTTCTCCTGTGTAGTGCCATTCCACAGAAATGGATCACACACTTCCTCCAATATAATATATATATAGATGAGAAAATTTCCATGAAATTTTAGGTAGTATGGGGGGGGGGGTGAAAAAAAATAGTTGGTATGAAATAACTCTGCTTTTGTGGTAACTGATAACCAATCTGACACGTGCTTATGGGCAAAAGAAATTGCGATATGAATAAACTCGAATTTTACCCCTTCATCCTGTGAAAGGGGATTATTGATCATCAGGTCCTGCTGGCCAACGACCTTCCTCGGGTTGGTGATATGCTAGAGAAGAAAGAAAGAAAACAAGAGATCATAGGCCACTGGACTTTAAAGCACACATTTAAAAACAATTATATTAATTAAAATGCAACTTACTATTTCTTTGATGTTGCTATACCATGCTCTT
The DNA here is from genome assembly GCA_004026665.1 of Murina feae. NCBI lineage: Eukaryota > Metazoa > Chordata > Mammalia > Chiroptera > Vespertilionidae > Murina > Murina feae. The sequence continues at coordinate 21,493 of PVJC01017544.1, read as the reverse complement.
AATTCTTTAATTTTACTTATCCACTGATTTTTATCTTGAGGAAGAACACAAAGAAATAGCTGTCAAGAAGAAAAAACAAGTTTTATAAAAATCATAAGAAGTGTGAAACTATGCCAAAGAAGATGAACTGAAAATTAAGATATTCATATTCCTAGCATTTCATATTTCTATCATCATTCTAATTCTCAATAAGTTTGGAGATATTAAGAAATATATATTTGAATAATTCCAAATGTGAACAAAGGCCACCCTCCCCGCCAAGATCGCAAAAGCTACACTACAAAATGGAAGCAAATGTCTCTCCAGATATCCTATATAATAAAAGGCTAATATGCATATTGACTGAGCAGAACAACCAGTCACTATGACATGCACTGACCACCAGGGGGCAGATACTCAACACAGGAGCTGCCCTCTGGTGGTCAGTGTGCTCCCACAGGGGAAGCACCACTCAGCCCGAAGCTGGGCTCACGGCTGACAAGCATAGCGGCAGTGGCAGGAGCCTCTCCCACCTCCATGGCAGTGCTAAGAATGTCTGATTGCTGGCTTAGTCCTGCTACCCCCAGGAGCCAGCCTAAGCTGTCAGTTGGACAATCCCCGATGGCCAGACTATGAGAGGGCACAGGCCAGTCTGAGAGCTCCCCCCTCCCCCGAGTGCATGAATTTCATGCACTGGGCCTCTAGTATATTAATAATGAACCAAAAAATTCACTGAGGTTCAAGTGTGGTTCCAATTTTACAGTCCTAAATTGCTATGCCAGTGAAATGGAGGAGTACTATTTGGGGTAAGAGAGAACATTAACAGGCATAAGGTCCAGTTAGTAATTTCAAGGATTAAGATTTGTCTTGAATGAAGCAGGTAGAGGACACACTATAGCAGCGATTCTCAACCTGTGGGTCGCGACCACTTTGGTGGTCAAACGACCCTTTCACAGGGGTTGCCTAAGACCATCCTGCATATCAGATACTTACATTACGATTCATAACAGTAGCAACATTACAGTTATGAAGTAGCAACGAAAATAATTTTATGGTTGGGTCACACATGAGGAACTGTATTTAAAGGGCCAGAAGGTTGAGAACCACTGAGGACACAGCCTGAGAAGTGAAGTTATTCCTTTCACAGCAGAAAATTCAATTTACAACCGGCAATCAGCTTATGAAAGTAACAAGCATTCTTAAAAAGACACATTTGATTTAATTTAGCTTAATATATTAAAATAAATCTGGATTTGAGTTTATTTTCCACAAATGAAGGATACTAAAAGTTAAACAACAAAGAATGGAGGGGAAGGGAGGGGAGACACAAATATTTCATCAGCAGGTCTCCTGCCTTCAATTCCTGCATTTAACAGAAGAAAAATGTATTTTAATTACTAAATCTAAATTATTAAATCTAAAACTGTCTAATACATCATGTTTCCTTACTGTCTGTCTTGCAGAATCCGGATGCTCAATTCATGCAGATCTACCCTAAAAAACTTCCAGTAAAGGTCATTTTAGAAATGAGACTAAACCTAAATTAATTCATTTTGAGTAGAAAAAGAGACAATATTTCCAAGCAACTGAAATGACAATTGTGGATTATTATTACCAGTTTTGGTAACCAATGGCCCTTTCTCTTAGAAAGAGATTGAGCTAATTCCCTTTCACTTCTTTTTGCTGCCCTACACTTTTTGCTTCCAGTCAAAGAAATATAAAAAAATCTTCCCTATACGCTATTTATGAAGAGAAAAGAAAGGATGGATAAATGATGGCACTAGATATAATAGGAATCTGAAAGTAAATGCCCCCTCTGCCCTTGCCCCGCTTCAACAGTTTCTGCAGCGGCTGGGGCGTGTTAAGGTGTTGCTTTGAATTCTGCACCATCAAATGAGATGAAAAGGCTGTTATTTCAAATGACTCCTTTACCATCACCAGTTATTCAGAACTAAGGTGGTTCAACCTTATTAGTAAATGTTCTATGAAAGATAAGTATGGATGGTCAAAAAAAGTCTAGAGTGCAGCTCCTGGAAAATTCAGTGATCCCCAAATGGGTAATCTTCCAGGGCATCAGGTAATGTGTTGATATACTGCAACTGCAAACTGTAAATAAATATTTTCTTCTTACCTTCCAGCAAATACTGCGGAACCTGCTGCTTCTCAGCTGCCCATTAATCCCCTTCTGCCTTATTGTTGCCAAGTAATTGTTGTTTACAAAGAGTTCCTCCCATTCTTTCCTATATGCAAGAAACCAAAGCATAGAGTAGCTTTTGTTAAAATTCTTCTGCTTGGAGAGGAGTGCTACAGGAAATTAATTTAAAATAAGTCTAAGAAATGCAACTTCTAAGACGTATATATTTAGTTGTGCACTGTTTCTGAACGCATGGCTGTCTTTTTGGACAGAGTTCCTCTGTAGATTTAATGAATATGTAGATAGCTATAATTATGCCAGCTACTGAAATTCATAATGTCTATGGAGGCTATTCCATTTCCTCTAAAATGTTGGTAATGCAGCTCAGTGAATAGACAAGACAAAAAATGAATATTAGCATAAGCTTATGACTGCTCTAGCCATTGACAAAGATATACGTGCTCCAAAAACACACAATAAAAAGGTGCACTGTTGATTACACTGGCTTCTCACATGAAATATCTGTTGAAATGAACCCATTTCTCTTCAATGTCAGGCTGGCAGGTAGATATACCAGAAGACTGCTTTCTTTTACTTTTCAGTGTTATTTTCTATTGAAATCTCTGCTAGTTCTTTCTACATGATCTGTTTTAAAATTTTAACAGGTGCAGGCAAATTTGAAAAAAATAAACATCAAAAAATTAAAAAGCCTCACTGTAAAAACTGTTAAAGGCAAGCTTGAGTACCTTGCAGTACCTATGGCTGAGTAGATAAACAACTGAAATATGCCTCCCAGGCACGCAGACACCAGGGGCCTAACACCTGTGCCTCATTAATATACAAGTAAATCTGCTCTACTGGGAAACAATTGGAAATTAATTGTCCCAAACCACTTACTGAGTTTGAATAAAGAAAGTAGACTTATATTCCCAGCATCTTATACCAAACTAAACATCAAGAAACATTCGTCAACAGTTGAGGCAACGGAGAACAGCTTTATGAAATTTCTCTCAGATGTAATAATGCCACAAGAAATGTGTAATTTGAAATTTTTTAATCAAAGCTAAAAGCCTGGCAATCTCTTCAGAGACTTACTCAAAAGAAAGCCTCTGAAACCCTCAATCATCCTTCCCCACACACATGCAGCTGCCATTGACCAGACCCGACTTATTTTGAGAAAGGCCAGTCTTGCACGCTATGGTATCTGACACTCAACTGTACGTGTGGCATTAAAAAACCAGACTGTGGAGCAAGCACATCTTCTCCACAGTTTTCCAGAAGAGTTACCAGGGCAATGGCACATTCCCACTGTCTGGAGCAGGAGCATCTCCAGCCTCAGCCTGTAGCGCTGCTCTCTGTCCCACCAAGCCTGCTGCCTTGTGGGTTACATCCTGAGTGGGACACACCCCACCCCAGAAATGCAGTTCTACCACCATTCCCTGCAAACTTTCTGCTCTCATCACTCCATTCATAAAAGAGATAATATTTCATTTTTATTTTAATTTGATTTTATATCATTAATGAAACTGAAAATTTATCATGCTTTTAGGTCATTTTATATCTCCTCTTTTTACAACTTCCTTTCTTGTCCTTTGCCTATGTTAAGATATATAGGATAGTGGTTAAGAAAACCACACTCCTGGGATCAGAAAAATAGCCAATGTACTAGCTACTGAACTAGCTATGCAAGCATGAGCAAGCTACTTAACCTCCTTGTGTCTGTTTCATCATCTGTAAAATAGAATAATAATAATACTGTCATCTCCCTCAAAGAATTACTATGAGGATTTAACTGTATGACAGACCCTCAGAAGGGTGTACCATATATCATAACATTCAAAAAATATTATGGTTAATAATGTTATAATAATGCTTTTATTATAGTAAGCCTTATCACAGGTCTAAGAGAGAGCTTTTCATACATTAAAGACATTACACCTTTCCTGACATCTATATGTATTTTTAACCCAGTCCTCTTGATTGTTCTGCACCCTGAAGCTTTCTAATTTGTATATAATATAAACCTAACATTAATTTATCTTGATGATCTTTCCATTGTTTTTACACTGAAGTAGTTCTTAGCTACTCCATGTTGAAAGAAATAGTCACTGTAATCTTATGGTTTTAAAAATCACTTTAGTCCATTTGTGTTACCTATAGTATTTTAAATACATTATCTATTTTCCAGCAATATCACATGCATTATCCATCTCTTATTGTTCAAGTTTTGTTTTTATCCAGGTTTTAATAACACTCAAAGACGAGATCAGCAATGAGTACAAAGAACATTACAGGAGTATATCTCAGAAACTGTACATTTATATAGCTAGTGGTCTGTAAACAAAAAGCGCAGATTTCAAATGTATTTTAAACCCAAGAGGAATCAGAACTCGTGAGAGACGATGCAGTTCCACGGCCTGAAAACACCAATGCATTCTAGATCAGAGACGGAAGCGTGAGGCAATGACTCCCTAGCTCTTGAAAAATCAGCTTCTATTCAAAGGTACCAAGATATTGTGAAAGTAGACACAGCTGGCGGCTGGATACATTGCCATCTTGTGAAGTAAGCAGCCTTTTAAGGTCAAGTTACATACTACTTATGTAATGAAGGATAATCATTTGTTAGCTTAAATAAGATCCTGTGCCTTGATTACAGGGTTGGCAAAGAGAAAAGAAGACTGAGGCATGTGAAATGGAAACACTATCCCTGAAATTCCCAATCATTTAAATTTATTCATGGGTACTTATAGTTCCAATTAAGGTTTAACATCTCAAACTGATGAAGAGCTCTAACAACAGAGCAACATAAAGCCACAAGATAGCCTATTAATTGTCTTTCTCTCCTCTGCAACAGTGTTTTGTTAATAAACTGTGATACAGAGTATACATAATAAACATTTAGTGCCTTCCATGTGTTTAACACTCAGATATATATTTTTTAAAGCATGAGGTTAAGAGAATAGATGTATATGCAAACCAATAATGATGTGATTAAGACAAAGTACTCTGGTAATACAAAGGAGGGAAGAATAGTTTTACATCTATAAATTAACACTCAGTATAGAAAATAATAAATAGTAGCACCATGGGCATGCAGCACCATATTGGATGAGATGCTACATCCAACAACTGAGCTGTCAGAGGTTTGACAGACCTTCAAGGGCAAAATGCTGAGAAGTTTAGCCCATTGAGGGGAGCTGGACTAAGGGACTTGGGAAAAGAAGAGTAAGTACTGAGAAGCCAGTGGTGGAATTTTTCAGTTTAATTAACAAAAAATAAAAGGTAGTTGCTAAACTCATATACCATTAGTATATATAATGTTCCTGTAATAGCAAAAATCTGGCAATGATGCTATTAAAATGCTTAAAATGCACCTATGTCATAATATATATAAGATTTTTAGATAGATCTCCTTTTTAAAAATCATCACCTGAGGATATATTTTTATTGATTTTTAGAGAGGAAGAGAGAGAGAATCATCAATCGGTTGCCTCCCATAGATCCCCTGATGGGGGATGGAACCCAAGACCTTTTGGTGTATGGGACAATACTCCAAACAACTTGGCCACCCAGCCAGGGCTTGGTATTATCACTTTTAACCTCTGAAACAACCTCCTAGGGTAACTATATTTAATCCTCTTTATAAATGAGAAAACTAAGACTCAGAAAAATCAAATATGTTGTTAATAGAAAAAAGGAATGAAAATTAGCTTGAACATCTTCCTGGAATAACATGGAAGACACTACTACAGGGAACATGATACTCCAGATATCCAAGACAAAAACTGTCCCTGGCAACAAGGCAAGATATTAGTGTGCCCTTATACTTTCTTCCTTAAATCTTTAGTTTTTGAACATCAAATCCAAGGGTATAAAGAAAAGTTGTCACCAGTTGGACTGAGAAGGTAAGTCAACAACTGCTGTGGGTGGTTATGGACTTCCAAGAACATTTAGATTTGTAAAAGCCTCAAATGGAACAGATTAGAGACTTGGGCCTTGAGGACTCTCTTCACGTAGCACTAGTGCCATCTAGTGGCAATTACTCTGCCTTGCAGGCACTGGGTCCCTGAAAACATAACCAGCATCTCCGCAGAGAGAGACAGAGATAAGCTGGTTTCCTTTCTCATGCCAATGTTAATGATTAGTAGTGGCTGCCTGAGAAGCATTGTGTTGACTCCACCCTCCTCAAGAATGTTGTTACTAATTTAAAATATTGGCCATGAGCGTTGCAATCATTTCTAAGTAAATGAAATCAACTTCTGAAGCAGCAGTTGCAGCCTTCCCTCTAAGACCAAGTTAGGTGGTTCAGCCTCCTGCAATAGTTTTTTTAAACATGGAGATCAACTCGAGTATGCAGAGAATTAAAATACAGCTGATGATCATAAGGTATTGTCTATTTCTAATTATGTATCTTAAGGTAGTATTTTCCCAAGCTTTGAATATAAAATTAAAATGAAACTAGTTAAAGCCTTCTAAATATAATTAAATACTTTTGTAACCTAAATAATGCATAAGTGACTTAATTATGTGGCAATTCTGGACTAGAAATTTTCTGAATTGTCCCAAATGGTATAGACTAGAGAATATGTCTTATACTGTATATTTTATGTGACGGCTTCTCCATTTGGGGGCATTATTTGGACAAGGGAGAATGTCTCTACGGGGCTCAAACGACTACAGTAATTGAAAGAGCTCAGAGACTACATAGAGTCTAGCTTTTAGAATCTTCAATACTTGGTTTAGAGAAGCTACTTTGATTTTTACTGATGGTGAAAGCTGCTGAGAGCAGAGAAGGGATTATCTCTGGGGAACAGGAAGGAAGGTGGACACATGTTTCTTGGAAATGTCCTAAGGGGGAAGTGTGCTAGAGGAGTCCTCAAAGATGACCTCTAGATAACTGATGTGTTGTTAGAGAGCCTATAAGGTTGGCCAATCAACCATGATCATCATTTTTGATATTTGACTGGAATAATTGTAAAACTCAAGGCAAGGGCAGGATGAAGTTGATCTTGAAGCAGGATAAACTCAGAGTTAGATGTGCAGGAAATATTTGAAGGTAAAAAAAGTTAACCTGATGCAAAAAGATTTATACAATTTTTTAATCCTAAAGTGCATGCCAATATTTGAAAAATTATCCTATTAATATTATCATATTTGCTTTATCAAATGCATAGGAAAAAGGAAACAATAAACTTGTAATCTGTTTCTAATATGTCTAGAAACATAGTGCAAGATTTCTATTAATGAAGGACTGTGCTATAATTCCAATACTCCATGTAAGAGTATGTAACTTTATAACATTTTAAAGGTATGACTTAAAAAATACTATTCAAATAGAACAAGGAACATCTAAAGTACAAATCAATAGGAATGTAAGAAGCGTAAATTAAGTATGTCGGCATAGACTGCAATGTGGCACCAGATCTGGGTAAGTTACAACATTAGGACTGCAGGTGTCAAGATCAACCAGATAAACACTGATGTTATCTATAATTACCTCATTTTTAGCTTAAATCACAGGTAATGAGGGAACTCAGAGATTCTAAAAGGCAATTAGAAAGTCTACTGCCTTTTTCGCTTCCTGTATCAGGAATTTTTTAAAACTTACTTTTACTTAAAGCTTTTTTCCTACATAATGAAACATCAGGACATAGCACTTATATATAAAAAAAACAGAATGCACAATTGCTCATAAGCTTAAAATGAATTTCTGCTGTGTCTAGGTGAAATGTGTTCTCATGTGACAAGGCTCCCTTGAAACAAAGGCAATAATAGCTCAGTTGTTAAAAGTAACTAATGATGATGTTTTGATTCAGGTTTGAACTTAACATTGAATTGAGAAATCTTGAGCCTCTACCTCTAGATCCACAAGGACATAAAGTAGCAACAGTTTTGGACTGTTAGGATATTATTATTTTTTTAAGTAAAACGTATTGTTTTCTTCAAAATGTTTTAAGAGCTTCTAAATTCAGGGTCATGTTAAGGTAGGTAAACTCAACAAACATATTAGTTAGAAAATGAATCAAAGCTATATCACAAGGTTATAAAAAAAATAAGTACATAATAAAGACACATAATCAGGCCCTAACCGGTTTGGCTCAGTGGATAGAGCGTCCGCCTGCGGACTCAAGGGTCCCAGGTTCGATTCCGGTCAAGGGCATGTACCTTGGTTGCGAGCACATCCCCAGTGGGGAGTGTGCAGGAGGCAGCTGATCAATGTTTCTCTCTCATCAATGTTTCTAACTCTCTATCCCTCTCCCTTCCTCTCTGTAAAAAATCAATAAAATATATATTTTTAAAAAGACACAGAATTAAAGGATCAGCATTTACAAATGAGGTGATAAAGGGATTGTGTACCAGACAATGTCTATGAAGTTGTCTGGAATAAATACCTTTTATATTCAATGGTTCATTGATGTTTCTTATATAATTAACTAGAGGCCAGTACATGAAATTCGTACACTTGGTGGGGTGGGGGGGTCCTTCAGCCCAGCCTGTGCCCCCTCGCATTCTGGGAGCCCTCAGGAGATGTCCGACTAATGACAGTGCTGCTGCAGAGGCAGAAAAGGCTCCCTCCATCCCCCGCACTTGCCAGCCTTGAGCCTGGCTTCTGGCTGAGTGCACTCTCCCTGTGGGAGCACACTGACCACCAGGGGGCAGCCCCTGTGTTGAGTGTTTGCCCCCTGGTGGTCAGTGCATGTCACAGTGACCAGTTGTTCCACCATTTGGTTGATTTGCATGTTATATAGGATTGCCCAAACTTGGAAGCAACAAAAGATGTCTTTCAGCAGATGAATGAGTAAATAAATTGTGGAACATTTAAACAATGGAATATTGTTCAGTGATTAGAGGCTTGATGCATGAAATTTGTGCAAGGGGCTGAGCCCTCACAGCTCCGGCTTCGTCTGTAAGGTCATCTGGACAGTCATTCTGCTGTTCGGTCTAATTAGCATATTAGCTCTTTACTATATAAGATAAGGAAAAATCCCCTTCTCCATCCACCTTCCTGCAAACCTTCCCTCCCCGCACCCACCTCACTTAGCTTGAGATTTGTGGTAATTAGCATGAGCCTGATATCTAACTTTCTGAATGATGAAGAATTTAGCACACATTCTATAATGTAAACAACACTGTAAGGGACATACAGAATTTAGAACAAATTATTTTCCAGTAACTTAGAAACAGGTATTTATTTAGCAAAATCAGATCTCTTATTAAAATTCAATTTTATCTCTTAGAGCATGTTTTCCAAGATTGGGTTGACTTACAAAGTTTTGCACTTATAGAAATAAATATATGCTTGAAATACTTATCTTAAAAGGTTAAAATGAGTATTTTAACTGAATCCCCCCTTATTCAATATCCTCTAGATCACACTATCCAACAGAACTTTCTGAGATGAAGAAATGTTCTGTATCTGACTGTCCAATATGACTAGTGCAACTGAAGAACCACATATTTTATTTCATTCTGTTTAAACATACATTCATATAGCCTCTTGTGGCTAGTGGTTCTCATTTTGGGCAGCAAAACTCAAAGTATTTTAAGGATGATGAACCATTCATATATATATTCAATCTTTAAAGTAACAACTATAAAGGTTCAAAGGACATAAACAGTAAAGATACACATGATACATACTCACAAATACTGCTATTGGGTTAAGAAGACAGGTGTTAGAAGTTAAATAATATAAGTGGTTGAAAATCAAGGTATACAAGTCCTTCAGTTGATCTCTTAACTCCCCCCCAACCCTCCTCAGCCTTCCAGCTGTAGTTCGACAGTCTGTTCAATGCTGTTCTGCATCCTGTATCTATTTATGTTCATCTTTGTAAATACTTTAAGCAATAAAACAAAATAAAAATAAAAAAGAAAATCAAGGTAATTCCATAAGGGATGTAACACAATATATACTTAATAATAAGTGAAAGGTGCTACTAGTAAGATCAGATATAGATGTAATAAGTTATTTTAGTCAAAAAAATCTCTATCTCATTGCCTCTCCCTGTCTGTGTTTCTGTCTCTACCACCACTGCCCTTGCTTAGTCCCACTTCCCTCTTTCATTCATATACATGTAGAAGTTGAGAAAGCACATCTTTAATAATAACAGTGATACATCCATAAGTTATCAAAAATTACCAATGGTGAATCATGAGCCTAACATAACCATACTCAACAATAGACTGGTTCAAAGATCCAGGAAATGGTCATTTTAAATGAAGATAAATGGGTCATAAAATAAACTTTAGTTTAAGGTCAGTATGTAGTTTATAATTTATTTTCATTAATGTAATGTGTCTGGGAAAATAATTCACATGGGCCTCTGAAAAGGTAAGGAAATATCCATACCCAAGGCCTACTAGAAAATCACACTGGATTATAATTTCAAAAATACTTCCTCAGTAATTTAAAAATCTCCAGACTTCATAGTCAATAGTGTGATGAAGGCATGGGGAGGGGCAGGAGGCTGGGTGGAGGGGGGGCAAAGGAAGGTAAATAGGAGACATTTATAATACTCTCAACAATTTAAAAACACTCAGTAAAATCCTATATAATAAAAGGCTAATATGGAAATTGTCCCCTTGGGAATTCAACCAACCAGGAGTTCAACCACTTGCTATGTTGTGTGCTGACCATCAGGGGGCAGCATGGAATGAAGGAAGGAAGGAAGCCAGCAGCTGGGGGAAGAAAGGCCACGGCCAGCAGCCAGAAAACCCCAATCGACCCTGATCGACAGCCAGGTCTAGGGATCCTACCCATGTATGAATTTTGTGCACCGGGCCTCTACTAAACAAACAAACAAACAAACAAATGTATTAATTAATTAATTAAAACTCCACACCTCATTTACCCAGCATGATGAAAGGCCAATGTATGCCTTTTTTTTTCTCAACACAAAAATTTTGAGAGTATCAAAGCATTAATAAAACCAGGCAATCAGTTCCCAATTTGTATAATGTTTACATAGTTTTTAGAAATTCTAAATCTCTACAGATTTATCATTTGCTCTATTTATAAAAAATAAAGACAACAAACTAGATGTTAAACTATTATACCTTCTAGTTTTACTTCAATATCATAAACTATCATAATCTTTTTAATTTAAAAAAAAAGAAAGAAAGCTAAGTGGAAGCAGAGTAAGGGCTGAAAGGGCCCTCCTGTGACTAAACATTCTTCAACGAACTTTTTGGACATTTTAATATTCTCCAAATGTTTCTGAGATTCTGATTACATTCTAGTTGGTTGAAGTTATTAGAAATTTGACCCCTAGATGTGTTTTTATATATATCCAAAGAAATGAGGAGGGGTGGGGAGTGGTGGGGAGAATCCTTTTTCTTAATACTGGTTTGGGGCTGGAGGATGGAGGGCTGGGGAAAACACTGAAACTAAGAAACCAAGGCTATGGAGACCTACCGAGTCTGCACTGTTTCCCATGAAGGCTAGAACAGTAGGAGGAGGAGCTTTATTACTGATTTTTTAAAACAGTTGCTCTGCATCATAGGGGATGATGAAACGTTTTCTCATGACCTCTTAGCACAAATTAAATTCTGTGTCATAAAAATTCCTGTGTTAGTCAGAAGTATTCTCCATTGCTGAAATTTTTTATTATTTGAAAGTTCACCTACTTCAAAAGGACCCAAATCTTGTCATGACTTCACAAAAAGGCCTTTTGTTATTTGCTACTCTATTATCCATATACTCAGTAATTCAGATTCCAAAATGCATGCCACAAAAATTTAATTATATGACCACAGACATCTCTATGAACCAAAGAAATGTTTCCATAAAGTAACAACTTTATATTATGGAATGCTATTGTAAAGCTTAAAGTTGGCACCATGAAGAAAATTCTCATTTTGCTACAGAGTCTTTAAAGACTAGGATTAGCAATGGCATCTAGAGATGAACGGGCTGGGGTTCCTTCTCTAAAGTCCTTCAACAATCCAGGTGGCAGTGGCAGAAACAGGAATGGGAGCAGCATTAAAAATGTCACTCTGGTTTTATTTATTTACTGGAAGCCTAGCCTGTGCCCTGTCGCAATCCAGGACTCCCTCAGGGGTTGCTGGACAGCCAGTTTTGGCCTGATCCCTACAGGCCAGGCCGAGGGACCCCACCGATGCACGGATCTGTGCACTGGGCCTCTAGTATGCATATAAGATCTTTGGTTAATCTCTTCCTACTCCCCCCTCCCCCCCCTGAAATTCATCAGTCTGTTCCATGTTTCCATGCATGTGCATAGAGTGTCTGCTCCAAGGTGATCATTGTGTGTCATATCTACCAAACGGTCAGCCAGTCACTTAGGCTTTTATATATATAGACCCTATTCCACTCCCTCCACCCTCGTACAGATCTCTCATGTGGAAAAACAGTCCCTCTTCAACCTGCACAGTCAGAATACAAAGGAGAGAAGCAGGCTCTGGGTGTGGTAAGGTAGGGAGTGGCAAGCAAACAACAGTAGCTCCGTGGGAGATTATAAACCTATTGTTGTGGATGGTACAAAATCCAAATAATGAGAGGTCTGTGCCTGGTTTAGTGATAGTAGAGCTCTCATGCTCAAGAGAACTTGAAGATCTAGAAGCACATTAAAAACCTGTAAAGAGAGTTAGGAGACGCTGTTCAACTATCCTGATTTACTTCCAATTGATTGAGAGACCTGGGCATGTCATCGTAATTACTTTCCTAAACTGAGCAAGTAGCCTGAAATACAATCTTTGAAATTCCTTGAGAGTATTCAAGCGTATGTCAACCAGACTGAACTACTTCTATATCTTTCTCAGAACACTGCATCTATAATCATGGAATGAAAACAATGTCCATATATTCAGATTATACCAGGACGTCTTTTAAATTTCAAATACTCCCTCATTAACAGGCTATTTCTTATTCTACCCCATAGCTGCTTTATAGATTTTCCCCACATTTCTAGGCATACAATTTTCATTCTCAATTTTATCATTATCAAGTATTTCATTTAATTTTGTAGGATTTAAAGACACATTATTAACACCCAGTTACATTTATTATGTTTGAGTCAAATATACCAAACATCTATGATATACTGAAACCTCAAACTTGAATACTGTATAAAGAGCAGTTCATGCAAAGTAACAATATCTCCACAATGGAACAAATATATGTAAATACCCATGTTGTGGATCATTTTAGCTGTCTTTACAGGTAAGGGCATAATTTTGTCATTGAAAAAATGTAAGGCCAATCAAATCCATCCATTCTAATAATGCAAACAAACTGCATTGCTAAAGGGTAGAAAATGAAGACTGTCTTTTTTTATATTGTTCACCCCAGAAAACTGCTGTCCTAGAATGTCCAGTGAACATGTTGTCCTGTCCCCAGCTCCCACCTCTCAGTTACCCCATCTGGTATCCCCTTGCTCTTGGTAAAATGCTCCCTTTGCAACACATCATTATCTATGTTGGTTGGTTCCATGTTTGTCTCCCCTAGAGCATAAGGACACCAGAGGCAGGGTCTGTGCTTTATTCCTCTTTGGGTCTTGGTGTTGGAGGTTTAGCACACTGGCTTGTCTATAATGAGTGTACAATAAAGATTTGCAGAATGATTGAAATGTTACCTCTCTTGAACAAAACAAACAAACAAATAAAAAAGATATAAACATATCAGATATAAATATGTCAGAGAAACACTTTTAAAAGCTATGGGTTAAAAATAAAATGAAAAATTGGATTATTAACCACTGTTACTTTCCCCCAAAAGGCAAGGAAATCTGATATAAAAAAGACAAATATTGAACATCAATTTCTAGTAAGATATTCGATGAAAAGTTCATCCTTAAAACTATATCTTTGCAAGTTACAAATAAAAAATCAGATATGAAGCATTAATTACATAGAGCTAACAATATAGTAAGCTATTTGTAAAATGTTTCAAAAGACAACTTCCCAAGTTATTCCAAGTTAATCCTATGCATTATTTTCTCAAATTATAGATCCAGCAACACACTTCAACATCACGAACCAAATATTTTATTGATTTTTTTCTGTTTCACTACCATACCTACAATGTGCACATGCTAATCTATATAACAAATTCACTACAAAAGTTGACAGAGAGCACATTCCCACTGGGAACACCAGGAAAAGACAGAAGCATATCCAGGGGAAGGGACCTCAGTGCTGACTGACTGAGAAAAGCTTATCCTCATGTTTCAAATGTATGCCTGTCTTTTCAAAGATAAACATTTACACAGTCTTTAGATGAGTGCGGCTTGCAGCTGACAATGTAAATAAATAAATATGAAAAAAGTTTCCCCTAAAGCCTGGCTACAGGTAATAAAAAGGGCTTGAAGAGGTTTATGAAGGAAAGGAGCTCACACTGTAATATCAACACGCAAGTCAGTTTGGGTGATGTTAATTTGAGGCTAACAGTCACGCATCACTTAACGATGGGCTATGTTCTGAGAAATGAGTCCTCAGGCAATTTTCTCATTGTGCAAACATCACAGAGTGCACGGACACCAACCACGATGTTTGAGGCTACTATACACCTAGAACAGAGGGTACAGCCATTGCTCATAGGCTACAGACCTGTGCAGCATTTTATTATACTAAAAACACTGTAGGCAATTTTAACACAACAGTATTTGTGTATTTAAACACTGAAAAGGTACTATAAAAATACAGTATAAAAGGTAAAAAATGGTACACCTGCATAGGGCACTTACCATGAATGGAGCCTGCACTAACTCTGGGTGAGTCAGGGAGTGGGTGAGGAGTGAATGTGAAGGCCATTACTGTACACTACGGTAGACTTTGCAAGCATCACACATTTAGGGTGCACTAAGTTTCTAAATATATCTATTTCTTTATTCAACAATAAGCTTAGCTTACTATAACATTTTTACTTTATAAACGTTTAATTTTTTTAACCTTTGACTCTTTTTTAATAATGCTTAGCTTAAAACACATATTGCACTTTTGTACAAAAATACCTTTTTTTCTTTCTGTTTTTGTTTTTAATTATCACCGGAGGATATGTTTATTGGTTTGAGAGAGAGAGGAACTTCAATGTGAGAGAGAAACATTGATAAGTTGCCTTCCGTATGTGCCCCGACCAGGGATGGAACCCACAACCTTTCTAGTGTACAGGATGATGCTCCAATTAACTTACCACCCAGCCAGGGCTCTTCTTTCTTTAAATCCTTTTCTATAAGCTTTTTTTTTTTTTTTTTTTTTTTACCTTTTAAAATGTTTTATTAAAAACTAAGACAATCACACACAGCACCCTAGGCCTACACAGGGTCAGGATCAGTATCATAGTCTTCCAGTTCTATAGCTTGTCCCACTGGAAGGTCTTAGGAACAATCACATGTATGGAGCTTTCATCTCCTATGACAAAATGCCTTCTTCTGGAATACCTCCTGAAGGACCAGCCTGAGGCACTTCTTGAGGAGGTATTACTTTTTCAGAAATATGCCCATAGTGTTTTAGTTGGTTTGTCTCTCTCTGTCATGACAGATCTACTCTAATGAAAGAGTAATATGGAAATTAACCATCTCTCCGAGACACTTAAGCCATGCCCACCAGCCAATCAGAGCGGCTGTATGCAAATTAACCCAGTCAAGATGGAGGCCGGCAGCCACAGAGCGAGCAACGGCAGGTGCGGCAAGGGCAGTGGCAGGTGCGGGCGGGGCGGGCGCAGCATGAACCTGTGCGACCTAGACAAGGTCCCCGAGACCCTGGAGTTCTTCGAACTGCTGGGGCCAGACTATGGGGCCGGCTCTGAGCCAGGCATCTTGCTCCCCGTGGAGCCTCTGGATGGGTTCCCTGTCCACGGCCCTGCAGGGGCCCTGAGCTGGACCCCAGGCTCTTTGAGCCGCTGGCGGTGATGGGGGGAAGCCTACCATATCCCGAGCCCTAGAGCGCCCCGGGCTGTTCCGCGACCAAGACACTGTCCCTGGCTATGAGAGGGCACAGGCCAGGCTGAGGGACCTCCCAAGTGCACAAATTTTTGTGCACCGGGCCCCTAGTATACTTATAAGCAGATAACCCACTATAAATATTGCTCCCTAATAATGAAAACCTTTTAGTGTTCGGGATCATATTTTAAAACTTTTTAAGGAGCCTGCTGAGGTCTGCAAAAGCTTCTACTAAACTCTTTATTGTGAATTTTCTTGGGGGTTCTTCTTTTTCTTCTCTTGCAGTTTCCTTTTCTCTTACATCTTCTTCAGCTATGAATTTCTGTTCTGGTTCCAATAACTTATTAGTCAATTCCTCAGGAACCATCTCTAGAAGCTTCTCAATGTCAGCCATGACATTGTTTGCCTTGTTGATTTTTACAACCTACTTACCCTTGGCAAATCCTCTGAAGTCATAGATGAACTTCTTGAGTATCTTCTTCCAGATACCACTCATACATGCCTTGGAAACATCACTTCAAGCCCAAGCAAGGTTCTTGTTGCAGTCATCGATATTGTAATCCTTCCAAATCCTTCAGCATTGCATCAGTGTCTTCTCAGAATCTTTCTCAGTTGCAGTAATAGCCTAGACAAAGATCCTCCTCTCAGTTGGTAGGCCTCAAAAGCTGCTATAACTCCTTGATCCATTGGCTGGATCATAGAGGTGGTGTTTGGAGAGAGAAACACCACTCTGACATTAGGACAAAGATTAACAATAAAAAGAGGAATTGCAGGAGAATTATCAACAATCAGCAAAATCTTGAAAGATATGCCATTCCTCAAACAGTATTTCTCCATTTCACTGACACAGCAATTCAGGCTGGCATTTTCAAGTTGAGTCATCCATGACTTCTCACTGCTCCTGTAGGACCCTGGCACTGTGTGTATTGATATGCTTGAAGGCCCTGGATCTTCACTGTACCAGAGAGCTTGCAACATCATTCCCAAGCAAGATGGTTATCCTGTCCATTAAAGCCCTGAAACTTGGCATTGACTTGGCCTTCTTATGGAAATCCTTTCAGGCCTCCAGTTTCCAGATTAGGGAGATTTCGTCCATATTGAACATTTGTTCTGGCAAGTAATTTTGCTCTTCAATCAGCTTTTCTAGAATTTCTAAAAATTCTTCATCTGCCTTCACATCAGCACCCACAGACTCAACACTCACTTCATACTATGTAATGAGCATGAACTCTTGAATTGTTTAAAACATCCAGAACTAGCAGTAAATTCAAAATCCTAGCCAGGTTCAGTCTTTTCTTTCAACATTGCAAACAAACCTTTTGCTTTGGCCATGATCATCATGGTCCTGAGAGATACTCTTTTGTGTCTGATCTTCCATACAGGTTGATATGGGCCCTTCTTGAATTTGGTTAGTCCCATTGCCTTCAATGAAGCAGATCTTTAACAGCTTCCATCGCTTCGTTCTTGTTCTTCAAGATCACAGCTATGATGAAATGAGGCTTACCTGACTGACAAGCAATAACCATCACTAATTTTTCACCTTCCCAGTCTTTAGTCACTTTAATTTCGCTTCCAGGACAATCGCTCACTGTAGCCTCTTATTGGCAACATTAGCAGTGAATTTTGCATGCTTGGGGGTCACAGTGAAAAAACAAAATGAGATTAAATCAAGCACCAGAGAAAATGATGCAATGAAAAAATGTAATAAATGAGATGTATGAGGTTGCTGCCAGGGTAACACAGTATACTGTTTTACAGCAAACTTTGTTTTATAAGCAGAAAGAGAACACTCTAAAAAATGATAAAAAGCATAGCAGAATAAATGCATAAACCAATAACACAGTCACTTATGATCATTATCAAATATTATGGTATGTACATGACTGTATGTGATATACTTCTATACAACTGGCAGCTCAGCAGGTTTGTTGACACCAGCATCACCACAAACATGTGAGTAATGCCTTATACTATGATAGCTGAGATGTCACAAGGCTATTATCATCTATATGTAGCTTGTCACTGACCAAAATGTCATTATTCAATGCATGACTGTACATGAAAACAAACCAGTTAATTATTTACATAGAAAGTGACGTGTTTCCAGAGCCTTAAGTGATCAATAATTAGTTCAGGCAGATTGTATATTATAGAGATGCATAGATATTGACGAATTCCACTATCATAAAAAATAATAAAGTTACTTCAAGAAGATATATTCATCACTCAAATGTGATTTTCCTGTCTTCTCTCAAATGCGGCTCCATCATAGAAATAAGAATAAAAGATAATATTCTGATTTGGGTTTCTTGAAAATGTTAAGGTTACACATTTTATGTTCTTTGAAATTGTAATTTAACTATAAAGGTTATGGTGCTACTTGAGCAAATCCTATCTAATAAAGAGGGAATATGCTAATTGACCCTCACGCCACTGCAAAGATGGCAGCACCCACAGCCAAAAGGAAGGACTATGCTAACTGACTGTGCCCCCCTTAAAGATGGCAGCACCCACAGCCAATAGGAGGGAATATGCTAATTGACTACCATGACCTCAAAGATGGCAGTGTCCACAGTCACAAGATGGCGGCGCCCAGTCCCCTCAGCCCTGCTGGAGCAGCAGGTGTGTGGCAAGGCCAGACCAGGCAGACCTGGCCGCTACGCATGCCTGCCTCTGGAGTCCCCCAGGTCCCTCTGTCCCCCAGCCGCCTAGGGCAACCTGAGGTTCAAGTAACCAGGGCCGGCTGAGGCTTGCGCTGCTGGCAGTGGCAGCGGCAGAGGTGTGATGGGGTGTTGCCTTCCCCTGATCACCAGCTCGCCTCTCATTCCTGAGGGCTTCCAGACTGTGAGAGGGGGCAGGCCGAAGTGAGGGAAATTCCCTCCAATGCATGAATTTTCATGCACCAGGCCTCTAGTATGGAAATAAGAAAAAAGAAATAATGAGATTGTGAGGCTAAATAACAGTAACTATAATAATAAAAGGTTAATATGCAAATTCTTTAAACAACCCAATAGCAGAACTACCAACCATCCAACAACCTTCTGGATGACCATTCTATAACACGCACTGGCGCCTGGCCAGCCAAGGTGTGTGTGATGCGATTGGGTGGGGGGCCCCACCATCGCCCCAGGATCGCCTCACACAGGGAGGCCCAGATCACCCTCTGTGGGGTGATCGATGGAGGGGGCTCTGCGATCAATCGCCCTACAGAGGCAGGCCCAGGCCACCCCACCAGCAGCCACAGAGGGTGATCCAGGCCACTGGCCAGCGACACTGTGGTGAGTGTGAGGGGCTGGCCAGCAATCTCTGCAGAGGGAGGCAAGCAGTGGCAGGGGAGGGGAGCAGCGCTGCACAGATGGCAAGCAGTGGCAGCAGTGGGGGTGGGGTGAGCTGCTGGAAGCCAGGGGAAGGAAAGCCCTGATAGGACCTGATCGCCAGCCAGGTCTAGGAACCCTACTTGAGGGGTACCGGATTGCAAGAGGGCATAGGCTGGGCTGAGGGACACCTCTCCTCTGCATGAATTTTGTGCACCACAGCTCTAATGGGTTTTATAAAACTTCTCTTATCTAACCTGTAGATTACTGTAGCTATCCATAGATCTGATCTTTTATAGGTAAGTGCAGATTTTATTCTTAAATATCATTTACTGCCACCTTAGAACTAAATAGAATTTTAACAATACTTTTCTGGGGGGAAAAAAACTTTTCTGAAACGAAAGACAACTCTGTTAGGTGAAAAGTTGATTAAAATTAAAATTTTATAAAATACAGAAAGGAAAGGTGATGAAATTAGTATTTGTTTCCTTTTATGTATTAAGTGCCTAGACCCGGTTTTCTACACATTTCTAGGTATGTGCCCTATAATTCTATGACAGGGATTTTCAACTGCTGTGCTATGGTACCCTGGTGTGTGGCAAGAGGCACACCAATGTGCCACAAGAATTTTTTAAATATGCAATACCTGACCAGTCAGAGGCACTGACCTCTCTCCCCTTAGACTGTCATATAAAAATTGACAACAGCCAACACAACAATAGTGTCTGGTGTGAATGATCAAAGTTATACTTTTTTTTTGTCAGATCAGCAAAAATATATTTTTGGTGTATCGCAGAATTTTAGTAATTGGTTTATTGTGCTATGAGATGAAAAAGGTTGAAAACTGTTGCTCTATGATACAGGAACTGTTAACATTACAATTTCACAAATGAGGTTACTAGGAATCAGAGAATTTAATTACCTTGCTTAAGATTGCACAGGCAATAAATGTGGAGTCAACAAGTGGTGGTTAATAGTGGTAGAGCCGTATATCTATCTGTGTGCTTTTTCCAAATTGTTTCCCTAAATCATGTATTTATTCTTAAGAACTTAAAAGAGTTTATGTCATATAATTATATAGATTCTCAAGCAAATAAAGGCAGCACATTAACATGAGAAAAGCAATGCTCTAAGAATCAGAAAAGAAATCTTAAGTCTAGGCCCTTCTTTCTCATCTACTCACTAAGCTATGATGCCCTGGAAAAATAATTAAAATGGCAAGCCTTAGGAACTTAGGAGGGGAAGAGGTGGCGGAGTGGGATGGGAATTCAAGTTGGTCTCTAAGTGCTTTAATATATGCTGTGGACTGAGTGTGCTTCCTCTCCCAACACCAATGCATATATTGAATCCTAACATACAATGTGATGCTGTTTGGAGGTAGGGCCTTTGGGAGATGGTTAAGTCATCTAGGGCTCTGAGGTTGGTGCTCTCACAAAACAATTCCTTAGAGAGCTCTCCCACCTTGTAAGAACACAGTGAAAAGACTGTGGGAACCAGGATGTGGGCTCTCAGCCAGCACCTTCATTGCTAAGCTTCCCAGACCCCAGAATTATGAGATATAAATTTATGTTCTTTATAAACTATTCAGTCTCTGGTATTTTGTTATAGCAGCTTAAACAAGCTAATATAGTACAACTTTCAGTAAGTCAAATGATTCGATGACTTCATACTCTTAAAAATAACAGATTAACAAATTTATATCACACTAAGAATGAACAAGAACCCACATTTCTGAATTATAAATCTAAAGTATGCTTTGGCTCTATGATTTCTACTCTAATATTTTGAACCATTACTTCATTGTCATTTCAAGAGACATATGACATCCTGACCTATTAAATGGTGGGAAAAGGTATTATACCAAAAATAAATGTAAGTGATGGAAGAATGTTTCCCACTTCCTCCCAAATCGCTTATTACATGTAAAGATGATACATAAAAATCTTCATGATACAACATGAAGACTAATTTTTAAAATTTACTCAATGACTAAAGTTCATATTAACATATTTTTCCTTATTTAGAAAAAGACTTAACTATTAGATTATAAACAAAACCCCAAAGCTTTTTATCCACTTAAACAGCTTTGACTCTGTGGAATATGGAACATACTCAATTGAGAAAGGAAGGCAACTCTGGAAGCTCTGATCACTATTAAAAAATCATATCCC
>PVJC01017543.1:0-32358 GCA_004026665.1 Murina feae | reverse complement strand
GGGGTTTTCCCTGCTTTCTGGTGGCTGGAGGAAGATGGGCAGTAGGCAAGCTTGGGAGGCAGGCCGCACCCAGCCCTGGCCACAGCTCAAAAAAGAGAACAACATGCAGGGGAGGGCAAGAGTCTGAGAGATCAGCATAGAGGGGGTGCCTGCTCCAAGCCTCCACGGTGTGCCTGGGGGCAGGCCCCCGGCAGGTAGACACACACAGGAGGACTGCTCCGAGCCTCAGATGCGGCTGGGGGCAGGTCCCCAGTGGTGACACACACACACATACACACACAGAAGGCGCCTGGCAGACTGGGGCCATCATAGGACATCCACTGAGGGGTCCCAGACTGTCAGAGGGCACAGGCCGGGCTGAGGGACTCCCTCCACCCCGAGTGCACAAATTTTTGTGCACCGGGCTCCTAGTATATAAAATAGGATAAAACAAGTTAGTAAGCAATTACTCTGATTAAATGCCTTGGAAGTAGATGTCACAAAGAAAAGTCATGTACTGTGGTCCTGTTGATTTAGGTGGGAAAGTCCTGTTGACATGGAGGCAGCAACCTGGTAGAGACCTAAAGGACTCACAAAATAAATTACACATAAACTGAACTCTTAAGATGGTTTTATTTCTTAAAAATTTATTTATTTTGAGAGATAGAGAGAGAAAGAAAGAAAGAAACAGTAAGTTGTTGCTTCACTTACTTATGCATTCATTGGTTGCTTGTATGTGCCCTGACTAGAGATCAAACCCACAACCTTGATGTATTGGGATGACACTCTAAGCAACTCATCTACCTGGCCAGGACTAAAATTAAATCTTAAGATAAAAAAGGAGTTATCCTGGCAGAGAAGGTGGAGAAGAGTTTTTTAAGTATAGAAAACACTAATTTCAACCTCTTAAAGCTAGAGAAAGAAAATCACCATTAAGAATTGAAGAGATGCCCTAACCGGTTTGTCTCAGTGCATAGAGCATCGGCCTGTGGACTCAAAGGTCCCAGGTTCCATTCCGGTCAAGGGCATGTGCCTTGGTTGTGGGCACATCCCCAGTAGGGAGTGTGCAGGAGGTGACCGATCAATGTTTCTCTCTCATCAATGTTTCTAACTCTCTATCCCTCTCCCTTCCTCTCTGTAAAAAAACAATAAAATATATTTAAAAAAAGAATTGAAGAGAATTTTGTGGAGGAGAAATAGCAGTGAGAAAAGAGAGTGAGCATGTAAGTAGGAACCAAACATAGATGATTTAGAAGTCATGCAAATAGTTTTAAATTTATTCTCAGTTCACTGATTTATAGATCTGTTCTTGCTTTAGAAAAAACAATGAATGATGCTAGTTGGAAAGGACCATCAGGTGTTAGATATCCTAGAGAAGTCAAGGAGGAGATTATACACTTACCAGATGTGTCATTTACAGAGAAACATATAAAATAGGTACTTATGAACAAATCATTGACTTATATGCTTATTTTATATTGCTGAAAATTCAAAAAATGATTCATATATTTTACATAGAGGATGAAATAAACAACTTCTATCAACTAAACCCGCATGCCTCACAGAAGTCATTCAAGATGTGAGCAAATCTTCTCTGGAACAAAGATCAAGACAAAGAAGAGGGTGGAAAGGGCAGGTCATTGGAGACTGCTTATCCTGACATCCATGGCCACCACTTTCAGGTAGAGAACATTACCCGGTGAGCTATCTGTCTACAGAGGCAGTGTAGTGAGGTAAAATACAGTCTGCTGGACTCGGGAGTTAACTGCCTGAGATGAAATTATGGCTTTGCTAATGACTACCTGTGACACCTGAGTTATTTAAATTCTCAATGTGCTTTCCTGTAAAATAGAGATAATAGTCCATTTTTCTTTATTGGATTTTTCTGAGAACTAAATTAACTGGCATCTGTAAAGACATTAAACAGTATGTGGAGTACAGGGAGCAGCAGGCTCAACTTGATATTTAGCTACTACTATTATTTCTGGATCTGGGATGAGGTTCATTTGATTAGGTGAAATCACTTTGAAATTGTTTGCCATATCATTTCTAGCTAATAAATTTGTTTAAATTCTTAAGTGCTTATATATTAAGTACTTGTGGGATGAACAATTAAGAATACTAATAAAGTTACCATATACTTTATTACCCAAATAGGAATACTTTTTTTAATAGTGAAAGTTTCACTCAAGAATGGTTGACACTAGATTATTTTCAATAATCAGGCAACTTGTGCCTTCAGAACAGGGTCTGATATTAAAATTTTTACCTTAAGAGACAAAAACTCTTGATCACATCCTTTAGTAAACTTTTACATGACATTTTTAGTAATGGTAATAATGATTGATGATGTTTATGTAGCTTTTTAATGACATCCCTTTAATGTTTTGTTCCCCACAATAACCCCATAAAGCAAGTGAAACTGTCAGTTATCATTGTTTCACAGGTAAAGAAATCAATACATGATAAGTACAAGTCTATTTTTCCAAAATCAAATTCACTCATCCACAGTAATGTTAAAACCAAGATTCTAATGCTGATAGTTTGATGTCATGGTTCACATTCTCTAAGGGTATGTCTTGAAGGATTTCATCAGGAGAGTGACATGATCATATTTACCTCTAAGAAAGTCAACTGAGTTCTATGTAGAGAAAAATATGAAGGGTAAAGAAATGTAATAAAGAGAAGAGTTAAATATTATTAAAATAATTATGACATACCTAGAATGTGATTAGAGGGATTGTGAAGAAGTGAAATTAATATGGATTTAGGTATTAATCAGACATTGGTGGAGAAGAGGATAGAATAGAGTGGGTGTGACCTATAAAATCTTCTAGAGAATGTGTACAAAATAATAACATCTATTCCTTAATTATTACTTAGCAGGTGTTTTATTTTCTGTCCCTTAAAAGCTACAGAAAGAGAACATGTGAACTTTTATTTAGTAAGGTATTAGTAAGAGAAATAATGTCTTATTGTTATAATTATTTCAGAAAGAAGACATTTTATTTTATTTTATTTTATTTATTTTATAATAGATCAACCAAAGGACTTTTATGCATGCATTTAAGCATAACCAATGTACACAAATCACTGGGAGGTAGGGCAGGTGGGGGAAGGGCAGGGGGAAAAAAGAGATGTATGTACTAATCTTTGTAATACTTTATGTAATAAAAAAGAAAGAAAAATGAAAAAAGAAGACATTTTAGAGTAATCAATTGTGAAGCTTCAGATTAAAAATATGCTCAGAATGTTATAAAAGTTTGAATTTTAAATAATTATAATTGCTTTTTACTAGCTTGATTATATATTGTTCTTTTACATACACAGATAAATATATTTTAAGGATAAATTAAGAGACATATTTTAAAAAGTTTTTGTAATAATTATTTTCTTAATAAATTATCTAAACTAATAAAAGCGAAATAGTAAAATTAACCGTTTCTCCGGGACGGGGTAAGCCACGCCCACCAGCCAATCAGAGTGGCTGTATGCAAATTAGCCCAGCCAAGATGGCGGCAGCAGACACCCGGAGGCTTGCCTCCCGGTGCCTGCTGCCACCATCTGTTGCCTTCCTGCAGGCCACACGTGTGGGGGGGCCGGAGGAGCGACCCCCGGCAGTCCCACACCTCCAGGCAGAAAGCAGTCTGGAAGTAGGTCCGTGATCATGGGGGCTTGGGCACACACACCTCCGTGAGTGCCCGAGCCTCCGCAATTAATTTCAGGCGGCAGGGCAGCCGGGGCCTGGGAGAGCAAGCCAGCCCAGTCCCCCAGGCTGTCCTGCAGCCCGGAAGTAGATCCGTGATCGTGGGGGCTCGGGCACAGACGCCTCCGTGAGTGCCCATGCCCCCACAATCATTTCAGGTGGCAGGGCAGCCCAGGCCCCCAGGCTGCCCTGCAGCTGGAAGTAGATCCATGATCGCGGGGGCACGGGCACAGAGGCGTGTGTGCCTGTGCTCCCGCGATCGATTTCAGGCGGCAGGGCAGCCAGAGCCTGGCGGAGCAAGCCAGCCCAAGTCCCAAGGCTGCCCTGCAGCCTGGAAGTAGATCTGTGATGGGGTGGGGGCACGGTCACTCAGGGAGGGATAGCCTCCCTGAGTGACCGTGCCCCCCCCATGGATTCCAGGCGGCTGGGCAGCCTGGGGCGGGGGGAGGTGGAGGATCCGAGCCAGCTCTGCCCCTGAGTCTGAGACCTGGAAATCCGTGCAGGGCACACAGTGCACAGGGAGGTGTGCCCTCCGTGTGTGCTGTGTGCCCCAATGGATTCCAGGGTCCCAAACTGTGAGAGAGCACAGGCAGGGATTAAGTACCCCCCCACCCCCTGCCGAGTGCACAAATTTTTGTGCACCGGGCCCCTAGTATTAAAATAAGAATGAATGACATTCAGTTTTAAAAAGTTTATGACTCCAATTTATTTTAGCAGCTGCTGATTACAGTTTCAAATTTTAAGTTCAATAACAGATCCTCTCCTTTTCTTAAGGATAATTAAAAGCTAGTGTTATAATTTGAATTGCATCCCTTCAAAATTAATATGGTGAAGTCCTAATCCATAGTACTGCATAGTATGACTTTACTAGAGGCCCAGCGCATGAAAATTCATGCACTGGAGTAGGGGGTCCCTTAGCCCAGCCTGCCCACTCTCATATTCCGGGAGCCCCAAGGGGTGTGGTCAGAGGAAGGCCATGCCCCCATCACACCTCTGCTGTTGCCACTGACAGCAATGAAAGCCTTGGCCGACCCTGGTTATGTGTGCCTCAGGTCAGCCCTGGGCAGCTGGGCAGCCACCATCTGAGGTTTACCTGTGCCTCAGTCAGTGGGAAGTGCAGGGGGAACCAAGGCCTCCGGCAGGGCTGAAGGAACAGGCGCCACCATCTTGTGGCCATGGGTGCCGCCATCTTGTGAGGGCATGATATTCTCTATTGTATAGGATTTAGAAATAGGGTCATTGCAAGAGATGTAATTAGTTAAGTTAAAATGAGGTAATTAAAATGTGCTATATGTTTGGTGTCGTTATAAAAAGGTGGAATACAGAGACAGGGACACACACACACATACACATGACACACACGAAGAATACCATGTGAAGGTGAAGCCAGAGATAGGGCTGATGCTTCTATAAGGCAAATAACTCAAATGATTGCCAGTAAACCAACAGAAGCTGAACAAGAGGCATGGGACAGCTATTTCTCACAGCTCTCAAAATGAACCAATCCTGCTGACAACTTGCTCTCAGACTTTTAGTGTCCATAACAGACAATAAATTTATTTCTGTTACCTATTCTACCAATTTGTGATACTTTATTATGGCAGCCCTGACAAATTAATGTGTTATATATACAAAACACATCTAAGCAATTTTAAATATATTAGTCAATTTATAAACATTTTTACTGGATTTCTTCTATATTACAAATAGTTATATTACTTCTCTATTCTAATTATACTAGTGGACTAGTGCATGAAATTCCTGCACATTAAAAGGGAATTAATTAGAGGAAATATGTTAATGTTGCTATTTGTCTTTTCTCTATAATATGAGAGATGAAAGGAAATGAGTAAAATGTATATGAAAATAATATATGAATTTATTTAATAAAAAAAACAATAAAAAATGATATAAGAATAACAAAGACATAGAAAAAAACAAAAACATCATATGAAAACAGCAAAAATACAATATAAAAACAAAAACATGATATAAAAACAACATTGATGCAAACAATGACTGATAAAGTGATTAAACTTATTCTATTATCTCCCTGTACACCACATTAAGAGTGAAAACACTTTCAGAGTACTTGACTAGTTTCCCTTGGGATGAAGTATTTACAACTTTAACTTTAACGTCACACGCTCTTCAAACTCGAGAGAAAGCAACATATAACTGACCATCCAAAAACGGGTTCAGGTAGGAATATTCCTACTCTGTCTAGAGTTTGTCCTTGTGATTTATTAATAGTCATCAAAAATGCTGGCATCATGGGAAACTGTCATCAAATTAATTTAAATTGGAGGCCAGTGTCACATGGAGACAAATCAGTTCTTGGAATCAGAACAACCTCTCCTACCACAGATCCTGTTAACACTTAAGCTTCAATTATGTTAGGTTGTAATCTTTTGATAATAAATTTGGTACCATTACAAAGATCCCATTTACTATTAATATTTCTCAATAGCATGATGATTGCACCCACTTTCAATTTTAATTTATGACATGGCATTCCCAAAGGAGTAATACTATTAAGAAATTCAATGGGAAAATTTTCCTTTTCAGCATCATCTATTGAGTCAATGGAATCATCATTCAAATATGTGTGAAAATCTCCATCAAGTATATCCAAAATTTCCTCATTTAATTTTTGAACTTGCTCATTTTTGGAGCAAAGAATTGCACATTTAGATATATTCTTATTATTATCTATAGATATACTATTTCCAAAGGTAGCTTCAATAATAGATCCATTACAAATCATTTCACAGGGGATTTCAATAATATCCATTCCTAAATGAAAACTGCTATCAAGTTTGCCATCTCCAGGTTTTACTAACCATTCACTATAAGCAGAATCCTCTGATCTCATATTTGTTGTAAGAGAAAACTTTCTGAAACACCCCCAAACATCATAGTACTTTAAACCTGTTTGTACAATGGCTGATTGCATAGCATGCAGTACAATACTGAGAAATTGTTGAAAATCCCCTCTGAGAAGGAGAACTTTCCTACCAAATGCAACATTCAAATTCATAATTTCTCTTAGTAATCTGTCTATGGTGTTTATAGCATGACTGGATGCCATGGTGCATTCATCAATAATGAGAAGTTGAGCCTTTTTAATAGTTTTAGCAACTTCACTGTTTATATTGAGTCTAGAAATTGAAGTTTCATTTAATGGAATCAGTAATTTATATTGGGAATGAAAGGTTCTTTGACCAAGAAGTAAATTTGCAGCGATTCCTGTAGATGCTGTGGGTAAACCAGTACCACCATGACCTCTAATATGATGTATTAAAACTTTATACAGATATGTTTTTCCACTACCATCTGGATCATCCAAGAAAAAGCATTTGGAGTGTACAGTTTGATCTTTGATGGCCGAAGTTATAGTCTGAAAGGCTGCCAACTGTTAATCATTCAGAGAATTTATCAAAACCTCTGCCTGTTGCTGCTCATAGGATTCATCACATGTATTTGTATCTAATCTAAGAAAAGAGTAATATGCAAATAGACTGTCACCCCGAGACACCTACGCCATGCCCACCAGCCAAGCCACACCTCCCAGCCAATCAGAGTGACTGTATGCAAATTAACCCAGCCAAGATGGAGGCCAGCAACCACGGAGCTAGAGCAAACCAGAGGCTTCCGTTGCAACTGCCTGCCTAGGCTGGCTGAGCCTCTGGTCATGGCAACAATGTTTTAATTATAGAAGCCACAGAGCTGAAACAAACAGGAGGCTTCATTACCTGCCTAGGCCTTGGCTTAAAGCAACAGTGTTTCAATTATAGAAGATAAATAAACCCCAGAAATCTGATTCCAGCCAGCCTCGCTGGGCTGGGACGTTGGGTCAATGGGAGCAGTGGGCAGCCTGAAAATGGCCCTCAGCCCCTCACCAAGACTGGCCACACTCCAATGGGATGAGGGTCCACACTGGAGGGCTTGGCCAGCCTGCAAACAGCCATCAGTCTCTCACCCAGGTTGGCCAGGAATGCCAGCAGGTGGACATCCCCCAAGGGGTTCCAGACTGTGAGAGCACACAGGTCAGGCTAAGGGACCCCCTGAGTGCACAAATTTTTGTGCACCGGGTCCCTAGTTTGTTAATAAAGGGTAGTCCAGAAGTTTAAAATGTGATCATTTTATTCCATGCAATGTGAATACCTTCTGTATTTCATTAAGGGCATGCATTTCACAGTTTACACAAGCACCTTCTCTTCAGTGTAATTTCCAACAGAAATCTTCGATAAAATGAGATTTATTCTCATCCCATGATTTCTCTGCAGCAGAAGGACATCCAAACACATGTATGTATGCAAAAAGTTGCCGAAGTTGTTTGAGGAGATTAAGGATGATTGCATCATCAATCGTATCTTTCCAGATAGTGTCATCAAGTAATAATCCTCGGTGTTTAGCAGCTTCATGAAATGTATCGTAAGTTACCCCTCCTACAGTTCGCAGATCCTCAAAACTTATCGCACCTTTTACATGCAGAAGCAAAAGTCTAAGGTAATATCGTTCTGCTTCTCTAAAGCTCACAGTGAACAGTCTACCCAGTACTTTATTCCCACCCTTTTGGCGTTTTGTTCATGAAAAATTATTAAAAACATAATGCTGTGGGATCTCCCAATAATAATAATTATGTGCATCAGAATCTTCTCTATTCAATAAGAACCAAGCCATCAAAGTTGAGTTATGCCTTTTAGCCCTATCTAAAACTTCAGCAATATCATCAGTGTGAAAATACAAATTTTGCTCCTTTGGCAAATGAATAGCTAATCTTGTGATTGCATGAGATTGGTCATTCATTTGCATTCCAAAAAGTCTCCAAACAGCCTCAGGAGCACTCACATACCTAGAGTCAATGAAGTCCTGTACTTCGTCATGATTGATAATATTTTTTCAGAAATTTGAATATTTGCAGAATCGTGACCTTTATAGATGTATTTAAATAAATATTTGACACTTTTAATTGGTGCACACACTTCAACATTTATATGACAGTTATACTTAAGGTACAAATATGGGTTATAAGGGACAATCCAAGTGTTATTGACAATTTTATTTCCAATACACATGGTGCTACCAGATCTTTGTTTGTATTTAGGATACCCATCAATATTTCCGATGGTCACTTTTTGAAATTCTTTTGGATATCCTTTGAACATTTTCTATACATGGACTATTTGGATTTTGTATTCCACATGGTCCATGTACCATATTTGATTTTACAATTTGAAAAAGTTGAGGATACTGGTCTTCATCCGGAATTTCTGCCTTAACTATACGGTCAATGTCATCTTCTGTCTGTAATTTGGACTCACTATCTAATGTCAATAATATATGAGTGAGGCAGCCCACATTTCTGAAATTCAATGACAGGAATTTTAGCTATTACTTTGCCAAATAAATGGAATTTACATATATCATTTAAAAGAGCATTCAGCTTAATATTAAAAACTCTGGCTACCAAGTCAGGTCTGTTTTCAATTTTTTGCCAGCATTGTAAATTGTTTGCAATATCTGCCCATTTGGGGTTGCATGTCATGGTTATGAATAAATAGGGCTTGCCATACTTCTGTACAATTGCCCTAGCATCCTGATATCACTGCTGCATATTTCTGGGACTACCCTCAAAAGATGATGGAAGTATTATCGTTTTACCAATCAGCACATTGTCATTTTCAGATCTAGATGTGAGATAATCCATCAAACCCCTATATTTTTCAACTCTCAACTTAAATTGGTTTGCTTTAAAGAAAATTATCCAATTGGCCTCCATTTTTGAATATGAATCCACAGTAAACTGTTGAGTTAACTTTCCTGCATTTAAAATAGGATTGAACGTGTCCCTCACAGAGAGATGAAATCCATAATATTGCATTTGTGTGACTCGTGTCCTTACATTTTGTCTAGTATTATTGTCCATTACACTGTTGTCTCTGAGTCTTAATTCAGTATTTGTTCCTCAGCCCTTTTCACCATGTGGAAAAAGAATAGGATATGTCATTGAATCTAATGTAGGAAACAGGATACGGATTTGTTTCATTTTATTGACATTTGGATTATTGGGATCTGGTTTACAATGAACGAGCAAGTCTCTTTCAAAAGGAGGTTCTCCATCTTCATTTCTGAATATGACAGCAACCTCAGTTACATGGGGAGAATTATATCTACCTGGGTCACTGTTACTATCGTATTTAATCGCCATTGTTACTTCTGTGGGAGCAATACCTTTTGCTGCTGCTTTACATTGGGCTTCCTTTTCTACCTATAAGATGTAGCATCTTATACGATTTTGTTAATTCATTTATTTTATGCATGAGCTTGTCGATGTTGATCATGAGTCTTTCTGAGCAGCCCTGGTTTTCTGGCATTGCTAATCTTTTACTTGTAGCTTCGGCTGTATCCAAAATATAGAGTTGAGCAAACTTCTGAGAAACACCATCTGAAGGATGTGAAGTTTGAGTACAATGATAAACTTGTCCGTGTATTCTAAAACAGAATGGCCCATATCCTGATGGTGATGCAATATTTGCACCCATGGAAGCAAAAGCAAAAGAACTATTTATGGAACAAATATTTTCCATGAAATTTTTACTGTCAGAATCTTTGTTTGTCATTAATCTTTTTAAATATGCCAGGTAATCTGGAAAATGTATATCATTTGGACAGACTTTCCCTTTGCTACAACATCGAGTAAATTTCCCATCGGATGGTTTTTCATCAGAGAAATTTAGTGATAGGCAAAATTCACATCGAACAGTCATTCCATCACAACTATGTTTGAGAATTGCATCCTCATTGACTCCATGTTCGCTGAGAAGGCAGTTCCTATCAGTATTGGTAGTATTTGTTGATGACTGTTCTCTCAACATATTCTGTTGTCGCCCCCGCCTTTTTTCAACTTCAAAGGCACGTTGGTCTTCAGACATTTTCTGCCAATAACATCGGGTTTTTTCAGACTCAGAGCGATGTCTTTCCAATAACTTCTTTTCAGATACATTCTGTCCCAGGTGCCACATTCTTTCAAGATCAGAAGCACAGTGGTCTTCAGACATTTTCTGTTGATAACGCCGGTTTCTTTCTGCTGCAGAGCTACCTTGTATCAATAGATGTTTAGACATGGTCCTACCTCCCTGCTGTCAGGTGAATGAGAGTCCTGGGTGTCAGGTGGCAGAGAGCTGTCTGACCAACGGTCCTTTCTCTACCATTGGAAGTTTCTTCTCCCTGCTTTCAGATGCCTGTCAGGCCATTGACAGTTGTCTGACCAATGGCTGATTCTGGCTGATTCTGTAGGGGTGGGACTTCCTCCTCCCTGCTGTCAGAGTCTGGGCCAGCACAAGCAGGTGCACTGGCCCATGTCTCTGAACCTCACTCAGCACCAACTGTATAGTGACTCATCAGGTGCAGTGGCCCCGCCCCGAGGCCAGCCACCCTGTCACACCCAGCACCCCACAGCCAGCGCTCGGTGTAGGCCCTGCTGCGGCCAATAGGGTACCACAGCCCCACCCTGCTGCAAACCACTTTGTCAGACCAGGGGGCGCACAGCAGTGCTGGCCCTGTGTCCCCACCCCCAGGAGAGCCACTGCACCCTATTGGATGCAGGCAAGGCCCTGCTGTGAGTAGCCTTATCAGACCAGGGACCACACTGCACTGAGTGGCCCTGCCCTGGGGCGAGCCTCTGAGCCCAATTGGATGCCACAGGGCCAGGAAATCAAATTGAATGCCCCACAGCGGGCAAGGAGGCCCCGGCCCCCAGGGAGCCACTGTGCCTGATCCGACGCTCCACACCCCACGGTGGGCAAGGTGCCCCACCCCCCTGGAGAGCTGCTGAGCCAATCAGAC
The DNA here is from genome assembly GCA_004026665.1 of Murina feae. NCBI lineage: Eukaryota > Metazoa > Chordata > Mammalia > Chiroptera > Vespertilionidae > Murina > Murina feae. The sequence continues at coordinate 20,822 of PVJC01017543.1, read as the reverse complement.
ACCACAGCGAGCTGCCCTGTCACACTGAGCGCCCACGGCCAGTGCTCAGTGCAGGCCGCTAACTGCCCTCCCCTGGCCCAGGGCCAGGGTCAGGCACTTAGTGCCCGGCACGGCTGATTGTACATGGAGGCCCATGGAGCCAGCCTCCATCTTTGCTGGGTTAATTTGCATACCCAGCTGCTCTGATTGGTTGGTGGGCATGGCCTGGTTGGTGGGCGTGGCATAAGTGTCCCAAAGAAATGGTCAATTTCCATATTACTCTTTTATTAGATTAGATATTAGATATATGAAGTACAATATTGTTAGTATAAGACTAAGTTTATGCTGAATATTACAATGCTTTTCAAATGTTAAAAGTCAAAAATCTGAAACTATCTTGGGACAATCCATTATCATTAAAGCAGCTACAACAAGTTTGCTATGTGGCCTTGAAGCAATAACTTAACCCTCTGGGTCTTAATTTCCTCATAATATATAATGTAGTCTTTGAATTAAATGATCTCTATGGATCTTTCTAATTATAAATGTTATGATGTGTAATATCTAAGGAAACTTCGTTTTTACACTCAGCAGTGTATTTTACACTCAGCAGTGTACTTCTCTATCTAATGTGCACACAAAGGCTTGAGTTCTTGTCGTGATGCACCTCTGAGCACTGAACTTGATGTGGCCTCACCTTTCTAACAAGCTCCCTGGTAGAACTCATGCTGCTTGTTCTGGACTATGTTCATGTGTCAAAGGCTTTTAACTCTCCCATGGTTATCAGATTAATTTAATCTTCATCCTGATGCTGGCTGTCAACATCAAAAACAGTATCAAGGTCCTCATTTTTTTGTTGTTAATCCTCACCAGAGGACATTTTTTTCTATTGCTTTTCAGAGAGAGAGGGAGGAACAGAGAGAAAGAGAGAGAGAGAGAGATGTGAGAAAGACACGTCATCCCTGATTGCTTCCTATGCATGCTCAGACCAGGGCATGGGGAGTGAACCTGCATCCCAGGCACATGCCCTTGACCAGGAATCAAAACCTAAACCCTTCGGTGTGAGAGCCAATATTCTAACCACCGACAAATACTGGCCATGACAAGATTTTTATTTTAAAATATCCTAAAATGACATTTTATTTATCTAATCTATACTAGTATATATAAAAGCCTAAGTGACCAAATGACTTGTAGACTGGTCACTATGATGTGTACTGACCACCAAAGGGCAGACACTCGATGCAGGAGCTGCCCTGGGTGGTCAGTGCACACCTACAGTGGGAGCCCTGCTCAGCTGACCAAGGAGGGCCAGACACTGGGTTCATGGCTGGTGAGTACAGATGTGGTGATGGGAGCCTCTCCTGCCTCCAGGAAGCACTACCAAACAGAGGTGGCAGCAGGCACAGCAGGGCCGGGATGAGCGAGAGCAGCACAGTGCCCGGCCTGGGCTTGGGCTCCTCCCTGACCAGCCACCTGCCAATTCATGCACTGCTACATCCCCTGAGGGTTCCCGGGTTGTGAGAGGGTGCAGGCCAGGCTGAGGGACCCCACCAGTGCATGATTCTGTGCACCAGGCCTCTAGTTATTTATTATTATGCTAACAATTATAATAATATCAAAAGCAACATTCATCTATAATTTATTGACTGTTTAGATAATATGCTTTGTAGTGTAATTACAGTGAGAATGGGATTTCCATGTTTCTATCTCTCCCTTTCTCTCTGAAATCAATAAATATATATTAAGAAAAAGAAATGCAACATTTTGAAGATGTCCATCATAAACAGTAAAACATAAGGACAGATAAATATTTATCAGACCTGACTGCAAAGATAGTTCAGCAACAATCAGACATATGGTCTAAGCAGAGTAATCTAGATAGATGAGGTTAGGATCATCATTGTTAAAGGGTCCGTGCTGCAACACAACCCTATTCTAACTCCAAATCCCACTGCCTGAATCATTGCATTGACTATGCGTGTGTAAGTGTATGTATTCATATGTGCTCAGGTGTATATGTGTATGTATTCTTCCTCTAAGACTATTTCAGATACTATGGGCAATTTCAAAATTTAGGAGCTGTGTAGTCTCAGTTTACCCATCTTTACCTTCAATGAGTTTATTATCTGCTTTCCTCATTTTTTCATTTCTTTCTTTCTATGGTGGCTTCAGTCTCTAATTGCTTCAGGCTTTCTAGGTTTCTCTTAATTGCAGGTTTTTCAATCAGGCACCACTGTCAGTTGTGAATTTCTCAATCCCCTGGTTTCTCCAAGCTCGTCAGGCTAATCTATGTTTTGCAGTCCAGTCTCCGTAACTCCCCATCTATTGTTTCCACCCTTTTACAATACTCATTTCAAAAAAGTATCATAAAATACGGGGTTGCTTTTATGTATTTCAGATGCAAGTATCTGACATAAAAAATATACTAATTGGGGCAGCTGGCTGGAGAATGGTATCATACATCAAAAGGTTGTGGGTTCGCCCTAACTGGTTTTCTCAGTGGATAGAGCGTCGACCGGCAGACTGAAAGGCCCCAGGTTTGATTCTGGTCAAGGGCATGTACCTTGGTTGTGAGCACATCCCCAGTAGGAGGTGTGCAAGAGACAGCTGATCGATGTTTCTCTCTCATCGATGTTTCTAACTCTCTATTCCTCTCCCTTCCTCTCTGTAAAAAATCAATAAAATATATTTTTTTAAAAAAAGGTTGTGGATTTGATTCCTGGTCAGGGCACATACCTAGGTTGCAGGTTCAAACCCCAATCATAGCACCTATGTATAACAACACAAGGGGTATTTTTAAGTACATTGGAAATGATGGATATGCTCAAAATATAGCATTTCTTTTTTTTTTATTGATTTCAGAGAGGAAGGGAGAGCAAGAGATAGAAACATCAATGATGAGAGAGAATCATTGATTGGCTACCTCCTATATGCTCCCACTAGGGACCGAGCCCAAAACCCTGGCATGTGTCCTGACTGGGCATCCAATCAAAACTTCCTGGTTTATAGATTGATGCTCAACCACTGAGCAACACCAGCCGGCCAAAATGTTTCATTTATTTTTTAAAAATGAATTATATAAATATGCCAATGTAACAATTAACTGTACTTTTATATGTTTGCACTACAACTGGGGCACCAGATTCAGCTGATTCAGCTAGACACAGTCTATGGTAAGAGAGACTTGTACCCTTAGTGAATATTAAGGGTCACATAACTACTAGGCCCCATCTCATCTCTCGTCTTGATTGACACCATGAATCTCAATCATTTGCCTCCACTTGTAAAACCTTTCAGGGCACTTCCACACCAACAAACCCTCCTGTGATGGGTAGTTTAGACAAAGATATTTTCTATAAGATGAATCTGCCACTTTATAGCTTATTATTTCAAAAGTGAGGTGTAAAAATATTAAATGCAATTGTAGAATTGAAGAAAGCATTAGCCTACATGATTGAAACAATAAAATGTACAGAAAGATTAGAGAATTATATATTTAAATTTTAATACAAATTATAAGACTAAAGAGTTTAAATTAATCATCTTTATCTCCATGAAGAATAAACTCTATATGTGGACAATTGTGAACCGGGTATACACTGGATTCCCAACTGTTTGAAAAATAAAGGAAAAAGAGTATTTTGCAGAGAGTAATTGATGATGCAGAAGGAAAGATGGGCATATTATATAATCAATATTTTGAGTGTAGCAATAAGGATAGCATGAAGAACACAGAGATAAGTTTATGATGTAAAAGAGTCATTTCCACTTGGCATGCAGAATTTCTCAAGGAGTAATAGTACAATATAGAGAGAATGCTTGCATGCTCTGATCACATAAGTGTTTCAGTCTTTTATTATTTCCTTAATTTGCTTTTTAATTTTTAACAAATTTAGACATCTCACTGTTAATTCCATATTTTAAAAATATATTTTTACATTTTTAAAATTATAATTGACATTCAATATCATTTTATACTAGAGGCCCACTGCATGAAAATTCATGCACTGGAGTGGGGTGGTGTCTCAGCCTGGCCTGCCCCCTTTCACAGTCTGGGAGGTGACCCAACAATCAGGGGAAGGTGATGCCCCATCATACCTTTGCTGCTGCAACTGCCGGCAGCACAAGCCTTGGCCTGCCCTGGTTACCTGAGCCTCAGGCAGCTCTGGGCGGCTGGGCAGCAGCCATTCAAGGCTTGCCTGTGCCTCAGTGTTAGCTGGGCAGCCGCCATCCTAGGCTTGCCTGAGCCTCGGGCCAGCCCTGAGCACATGGGTGGCTGAGAGACTGGGGGACTCCAGAGGAAGGTGCGCTGCAAGGCTGGGGCCACCTGGAGGTGAGCCCAGCCTTGCCATGTGCCTGCCACCCTCGCAGGGCTGAGGGGACTGAGGACCACCATCTTGTGGCTGTGAGTACTGCCATCTTTGAGGGCATGGCAATTAGCATATTCCCTCCCCATTGGCTGTGGGTGCTGCCATCTTTGTGATGGCATGAGGGTCAATTAGCATATCCCTGATTACTTTCAAGTGTGCAGCACAGTGGTTACATATACACTAATAAAAGAGAAACATGCAAATTGGTGTCACTCTGCTACACCCCAAGCCATGCCCATTAGCCAATCAGAGCAACTATATGCAAATTAACCCAACCAAGATGGTGGCCAGCAGCCATAAAGCTGGTGCAAGCAGGAGGCTTGGTTGCCCTGGAGATGAAGGAAGCCAAGCTTCCCACCTGCCCAGGCCGGCAGCGGCCTTCACTCAGAACAAAGTTTCAATTATAGAAGATAAATCCCTAATACCAGCCTCGCTGGGAGCTTGGGTCACTGAGGGCCGTGGCCAGCCTGCAAACAGCCATCAGCCCCTCACCCAGGCTGGCCAGGCACCCAATTGGGAACCTCACCCTGATTTGGGAAATCCTCCAGGGCAAACCAGCCAGCCTCCACCTATGCACCAGGCCTCTATCTTATATAATAAAAGGGTAATATGCAAATTGACCCTAACAGCAGAACCACTGGGAATGGCTGGTCACTATGATACACACTGACCACCAGGGTGCAGACACTCAATGCAGGAGCTGCCCTCTGATGAACAGTGGGCTCCCACAGGGGGAGCTCTGCTCAGCCACAGGCCAGGCTGATGGCTGCCAGTACAGCAGTGGTGGTGGAAGCCTCCCCCATCTCCTCAGCACACTAAGGATGTCTGACTGCAGATTAGGCCTGCTCCCCACTTGCAAGTGGACATCTCCTGAGGGCCCCCAGGCTGTCAGAGGGATGGCTGACTGTCAGCTTAAGCCCCTTCCCCCAGGGAATAGGTCTAAGCCAGCAGGTGGGCATACCCTGAGGAATTCCAGACTGTGAGAGGGTATGGGCTGAGCTAAATGATCCCCACCCCAAGTGCACAACTTTTTGTGCACCAGGCCTCTAGTATTTATATAATTTAGAAAGGATTCTTTTTGATAAGTTTAGTATCCCCCTGGAACCAAACATAGATATTACATACATTATTGACTCTACTCCTTGTGATATTTCTTTAACTTTGATATTTTTCCCTTAATAATGTTCATTAATAGCATTCACATATTTGTGTATCCATTGTTTAAGGCCTGTACCATATAATATTATATTCATAAATTTTTCTGAATATTACCAACCATCAACCTCTACTAAATCATTAATTCTCATTGTTGAGAATTCTAAATTGTAAGATAATTGAGAGAGAATATTTTTTTAAATATATTTTATTGATTTTTACAGAGAGAAAGAGAGAGAGATAGAGAGCTAGAAACATCAATGAGAGAGAAACATCGATCAGCTGCCTCTTGCATACCTCCTACTGGGGATGTGCCCACAACCAAGGTATGAACCCATGACCCTTCAGTTCGCAGGCTGATGCTCTATCCACTGAGCCACACCAGTCAGGGCAGAGGAAATATTTTTTATTGTGTTTTCTCCAACACTCCTGGTTACAAATGCATCACTTTATGTGTATTCTGTTCTTATTCGATTATCAAATAAATGATTGAATATTAAAATTTAATTGACTATAACATTAATTAAAATTATATACCCGTCTAGGTTGATATTTTAAATAAGCTCAATGTGAAATTGTTTAAAGATAAAGTAAATTCTTGGTGAGAAGGTGTAAAAAATTTCCTGGGAGAAATTCATATTCTAAATCTATGAAATTTCATGCAATATTAATATTCTGTATAGTTTCAAAAAAGCAATGTACTAAAATTAGATAATTCAATTTAAGATCAGAAATGGAATAAACTATGATTATTAACTATATAATTTTTAAATGACAATTATTTTAATTATAATTTTTTTTATTAAAATGATAACACCTGCTCATGGTTAAAAATAAAAACCTAATAATGGTAAGCCTGCCTGATATATAGAGTATTATATATTTTACGCATGTATCTAGGTCAAATAATGCCCCACCCCAAAGATTCCCATACCCTAGTTTTTGGAATATATTACTTACACAAAAAAAGAGATTCTGCAGGCAGAATTAATTGTTAGTCACTTGACCTTTAATAGAGAGGTTGTCTTGGATTAGTCGAGATCCCTACATAGCCACCAGGGTTCTTAAAATATGGGAGAGAAAAGCCAAGTGGTCAGCCAGAGAGTTTCTGCAGAAGTTTAGTCAGAGAAGAGATGGCGCAGAAGAGGGAGGAGAGTGAAATGCAAAGCGTAAAAGAACTTGATGCACTTTGCAGTTCTGACAGGAATAGGGCTACCACCCAGAAATGCAGGCAAACTCTAGAAAGTGGGGGAAAACCCCAGACAGCGGCCAACAAGGAAACAGGACCTCTGTCCTACAATTGCTTGCAAACTCAAATCATCTGCATGAACCTAGGAGCATATTCTTCCCAGATTATCCACAAACGAACACAGCCCCATGGGCTCCTTTATCTCAGTCTTCAGAGACTAAGTTGGGTTGAATTTGAGCCCACTGGACATACATAAATGTGAGATAATACATGGATGCTGTTTAAACCCCTAAGTTTGTGGTAAGTTCTTATGGTAGCAATAGAAAACATATTTTACATTGAGAACCAAATATTTTATAGAATTTTTTTCTTTCTATTTTATTTTATTTTATTAAATATATATATACTAGGGGCCCAGTGCACAAAAATTTGTGCACTCAGAGGGTGGGGGTCCCTCAGCCCAGCCTGTGCCCTCTTGCAGTCTGGGACACCTCAGGGGGGGATGTCCACCTGCTGGCATGCCTAGCCAGCCTGGGTGAGGGGCTGAGGGCCATTTTCAGGCTGCCCACAACCCCTTCAGGGTTCATGCACTGGGGGGTGGGAGGGCTGGTGAGAGCAGGCCTGGACGTTTCCCACCGGAGGGCCCACGATCGCACACGCCTGGTGGGCCCCCACTGCTGAGGGGACACACCTGGCGCAGAGCTGGGTGGCGAGCCAGGGGTAGACGCTGTTGCAGAATCCCTTGGTGGGGTCCTGCTGCTGAGCAAACACACCCGGGGTGAAGCCAGGCAGCGGACTGGCTTTAGATTCTCCGCACTGTGCAGCAGACACTCCTGCACACCCCTGAGGAGGCCCCTGGGGCAGAGCCAGGCAGCAGACCCAGGACAGCTGCTCCTGGATGCCCCAAGGAGGCCCCAGGCCGGATCCCCCACTGAGCTGACACACCTGGCACAGCTACGCTGGCCGCAGAGGCTCCCAGTGCAGAGCCTCCCTGCCAGCCTCCATCTTGGGTGGGTTAATTTGCATACAATCACTCTTATTGGCTGGGAGGCATGGCTTGGCTGGTGGGTGTAGCTGTGAGCAGAGGTTCAGCCAGCCTAGGCAGGCAGTTGCAACAGAAGCCTTTGGTTTGCTCTAGCTCCATGGCTTCCGGCCTTGATCTTGGCTGGGCTAATTTTCATACAGCTGCTCTGGTTGGCTGGTGAGCGTGGCTTAGGTGTCTTGGGTAACGGTCAATTTGCATATTACTCTTTTATTATATTAGATGTTTATTACATAAAGTATTACAGAGATTAGTACCTATATCTCTTTTTCCCCCTGCCCTTCACCCAGCCTCCCCTACCCCCCAGTGTTTTGTGTCCATTGATTATGCTTAAATGCATGCATAAAAGTACTTTGGCTGATCTGTTACCCACCCCCAACCCTCCCTGTCCTTGTTGCTGTAATTTGACAGTCTGTTTGATGCTGCTCTGCCTCTGTATCTATTTTTGTTCACCAATTTATAATGGTTATTATTATCCATAGATGAGTGAGGACATGTGGTATTTTTCTTTAATTGACTGGCTTATTTCACTTAGCATTATGCTCTCTAGTTCCATCCATGCTGCTGCAAATAATAAGAATTACTTCCTTTTTACAGCAGCATAGTATTCCATTGTGTAGCTGTACCACAGTCTTCTAATCCATTCATCTGCTGATGGACACTTAGGCTGATTCCAATTCTTAGCTATGGTAAATTGTGCTGCTATGAACATAAGGGTGCATATATCCTTTCTGATTGGTGTTTCTGGTTTCTTGAGATATATTCCTAGAAGTGGGACCACTGGGTCAAATGGCAGTTGCATTTTTAGTTTTCTGAGGAAACTCCATACTGTTCTGGGGCTCCAGTGGCATAACCAGTTAGCGCGTGGTACTTATATTTTATAGAATTTAAAAATAGAGTTTAAAAATAATCTTTTTAATCTAAACACATTTTTAAATCTTTTTTTTTATTGTTGATAGTACTATAGATGTCTCCCATTCACCTTCCCTTCACTTCCCCCTTCTCAGGTACTACCCACCCCCCATGTTTTCACCACCCTATTGACTGCATCCATGAGCTATGCATGTAAGTATATACATTCTTTGGTTCTTCTCTTCTTGTCTCCTCATCCCCACATTGAGATATGTCAGTTTGTTCCATGCCTCTAGGCTTCAGGTCTTATTTTGTTGTCCAATTAATATTTTTCATTAAATTCCAAAAATAAGTGGCATCATATGATATTTATTTTCTCTAACTGGCTTATTTCACTTAGCATAATATTCTCCAGGTCTATCCATGCTGCCCCAAAGAGCAAAGAGATCCCTATTTTTTACAGCTGCATAGTATTCCATTGTGTAAATATCCACAGCTTTTTTTGTCCATTCATCTACTGATGGGCAGTTGGGCTGTTTCCAATTCTTAGCTATTGTAAATAACGCTGCTATGAACATATGGGTGAATTTTTTTTTTCTGATTGGTGTTTTGGGGTTTTTAGGATGGATCCCTAGAAGTGGGATTCCCAGAAGTTCCCTTTTTAATTTTTTGAGAAAACTTCATACTGTTTCCTATAGTTGCTGCACCAGTCTGCAGTCCCACCATCAGTGAACTAGTGTTTCCTTTTCTCCACATCCTTGCCAGCACTTGTTTGTTGATGTTTTTGAGATGATAGCCATTCTGAAAGGTATGAAGTGATATCACATTGCGGTTTTAATTTATATTTCTCTGACGATTAGGGACTTTGAGCATTTTTTCATATGTATCTTGGCAATTTACATATCCACTTTGGAATTATTCATATCTTCTGCCCATTTTTTATTGTCTTCCTTTTGTCTAGTTGCATGAATACTTTATATATTTTAAATATCAATCCCTTATCAGATATCATTGGAAAATATGTCCTCTCATATAGTGGGTCCTATTTTTATTTTGATGGTTTTTCCTTTTGCTATGCAGAAGCTTTTTATTTTGATGTAGTTCTATTTGTTTATTTTCTCCTTAGTTTCTTTTGCCCTAGTAGATGTATTGGCAAATATTCTGCTATGTGAGATGTCTGAGATTTTACTGCCTATTTATTCCTGTAATATTTTTATGGTTTCATGCCCTATATTTAAGTATTTTATCCATTTTGAGTTTATTCTTGAGTATTGTATAAATTGGTTGTCTAGTTTCATTATTTTGCATGTATCTGTCCAGTTGTGCCAGCAACCTTTGTTGAAGAGACTGTCTTTATTCCATGGTATGTTCTTGCCTCATTTGTCAAATATGAATTGACCATAATGCTTAATTTATGCGATCTCTGTAATGATTCATTGGTCTATATGTCTGTTCTTATGCCAGTACCAGGCTGTTTTTGTTACAATGGCTTTGTAGTATAGTTTGATTTCCTGTATTGTGATCTCTCCAGCTTTGTTCTTCTTTCTCAAGATTGCTTCATCTATTTGGAGTCTTTTATGGTTCCACATAAATTTTCAGAGTATTTGTTCTAGTTTTGTGAATTATGCCATTGGTATTTTAATAAGGTTTACCTTGAATCTGTAGATTGTTTTAGGTAGTATAAATATTTTATGTTAATTCTCCCAACCCATGAGCATGGTATATGTTTCCTTTGTTTGTATCTTCCTCTATTTCTTTTCTTTTCAATGTCCTATATTTTCTAAGAGCAGGTCTTTTATCTCCTTGGTTAAGTTTATTCTTAGAAATTTTATTTTGTTGTCGTTGCAATAATAAATGGGATTTTTTTTTTTAGTTTCTCGTTCTGAGAATTCATTTTTCATGCATAAAAATACCATTGATTCCTGGATATTGATTCTGTGTCCTGCTCCTTGCTGAATTCATTTATTAAATTTAATAGTTTCCTAGTGGGGTCTTCAGGGTTTTCTATATACAACACCATGTCATCTTCGAATAATGGCAGTTTTACTTCCTCCTTTGCAATCTGATTGCCTTTTATCCCTCCTTCGTGCCTGATTGCTGTGGCTAGGACTTCCAGTGCTGTGCTGAATAAGAGTGGTGAAAGTGGACATCCTTGTCTTCTTCGTGTTCGTAAGGGAAACGCTTTCAGTTTTTGCCCACCCATTGAGTATTATGTTTATCATACATAACATTTATTATGTTGATGTGTAATTCCTCTATTTCCACTTTACTGAGAGTTTTTAACACAAATTTTAAACTTCAGATATTGCAGGTACCCATGACCGCCTTGTGCAGCATACTTGATTATGGGCTTTGGAAATATAGTGGTACCTGTATTTCTCAAATGTAAAAAATCTAAACAGAAGAAATATTACAAAGCCCTGACAGGATTGTTGACCATTATATAAAATTCTGATTATTTTGGAATTTTAATTTATATACTAGCAGCCCAGTACATGAAGTTCATGCATAGGTAGGGTCCCTAGCAACTGCCAACAGGAGGCGCCTCCCTTCTCCCAGCCACCTGCAGTCAGTCAAACTTCTGATCCAACTCCCAGTCGAGGGGACAATTTATATATTAGGCTTTTATTATATAAGATTATCTAAGAATAGTTGTATATTACTCTTGCTGACATGCCAAATTATGGGCAAAAATGAGATATGTTTTTGTATAAAATCTAAGAAATATTTATCCATTTTTCTAAGACTACTTTTTTCTTTTTATCTTATTTCTTCTCTATTTTTTTTAACTTAGTATATAACCTTTTTCATATTCACCACCTCATCTTGATTTTTCATTTGCTGTTCTTATATTTTACATGTTTAAAATATTATGTATGAATGTTTGACATTTTTGCTGGAAAGGTAGTATAAAATATAAAAATAAATAATACATAGAGTGGGCCTGTTAAAAAAATGCTTTTATAGCATGATGAGATAAAAAAAAGTCCAATAAATGATGACTTCTGCTTTTTCAGCATATTTCAAGATAAAGTCTGGAAGAACCATACACTTCAAACTGAATTGAATAGAAAAGGAAAGATAATTATTTAAGGTACAGCTGTTGGAATAGCTACACTTTTCAGTATCAAAATATAGCAAATAATAGCAAGTCAATGGATTTATAAAATAAATATGATAATGGAGGAGCACATAATAGGAAAGAGATTTTTTTTTTACAGACCCTGGGAAACTGGAGGATGTGCTACAAAAAGAAAAACCAGGCTATATAGATATGGTGACCTTGAAGGCTGGATGGGTTCATTACTCAGAAAAGAATATACATTTTGAATGCAGATCAAGCATAGGAGCTATCTGAAATGGGATAGCATTCAGGAGATAATTTTTGCAGTGTTCTGGGGCTTATCTTTATAGAATTCTGAGACTAAACTTTGCAAGGACAATAGAAAGCCAACCCTAGGAACTTACTAGTTTCAGATTTTTTTCCACCTTCTAGCCATGCATAAGGACAAACTTGAGATGAAATGTCAAAGTGTTTTTTTCAGGTTGTTACACTATTGCCCTCTCAGATTGCCAACTATCTGATTAATAACTGTACCACAAAATTCAACTTTGTTTCCATTTATTTGACTCTAGTAGCAACTTTTTTATGTCCAGTTTCAAATATGCTATTCAGAGAAATAATATTTGTTAATGGTGATATTCTCAGGTCATAAGTGTCAGAGTTTTCTTAACGTTTGGCATCTACTGTGAAACTTAAAACCTAATTTTTGGAACATTGCACATGATTGAAAAATATTTGTGCAATGAAGGAGAAATGAGTTTCTATTTTATTGTGCTAAGTGAAATAAGCCATCTAAGAAAGACAAGTGCCATATGACTTCACTTATATGTGGAATCTAATGAACAAAATAAACTGACAAATAAAATAGAAACAGGGGCATGGATAACTGGAACAAACTGAAAGCTTTCAAGGGAAAAGGGTAGATTGGATAAAAGATGGTGAAGGGATCAGCCAAAAACAAATAAGCATAACTATGGACATAGACAATGGTGAAGTGAGGGCCAGAGGGAAAGGACATGGCCAGGGCTGGGTAGAGGTGGGGAAGAGGGGGAGAAAATAGGGACATCTGTAATAGTGTAAACAATACAAATAAAGTTAAAAAATAAATATATTTAAGAAAAAAATAAAAACATATCTCAACAGTTACTTAATTTTATCATTCTAATCTGCAACTGTCTATAAATGCTGTATTGTTTTTTAAGGATGTAATTCACTGAGCTGGAAGAAAACCAAATTATTGTAATAAAAATTGTATCTTTTCTTGAACTGAATATTCTTGACATTTGTTAAAGATACCCAAAATATTTTGAATGCCTTATATGACTTTTTCTGGAATCATGCCTATATTGATTGCCACACTAAATAGATTGTGAAACACCCATTTATTTGAGTTGCCATCAGAACTCTCTGGAAGTTTACATATTTCAAATTTCTCAATAACTTCATACATGTTGGCACTATGAAAAGCAATCTCCCTGTCATTATTTATTATTTAAGTATTAATTAACAGTTAACTAATATAATCAATCATACTTAAATTTTGTAGACAAATAATCTTCATGTCATTGCTTCTCATTTCTATTTGAAAGCTTCTCCACACATTTCCTCACCCTCTGTGATGTGTGATGAGATATAGAATTTATAGAGCAAGATATCATGTAGAAATATCATAGAGATATATGATGTAATAAGAGTTCAAATAGAGAATTTGACCTAGTCTTAAAGGTCATAAAAAGTCTTCATGTAAAAGCAATATCTTGTTATAAAGGTATAAAAAGTGGGTAAAATTTTATTTGGCAAAGTGAAGAGAACCCAACTCAAGATGTTAAAGCTGTGAAATGTGAGAGGAGCTAAAGAAAGCAAAGCATGGCTGAAGTACAAGGGAAACTTGAAAAAGTAAAGTGAGAGCACCATGCAGGTGTTTATGAAAATTTCTAAGGATTTTATTGTAAAAAGCAAATGAAAAACAGCTGAACCTTTGAAGCAATAGAAGCAACATAATTAGATTTATAATGATGAAACACTGCTATTTGGACAGACCACTGATCTTCCTTATTTCTCATTACCAATCATTCTTTATACAGGTAGTGCAAAAGTAGGCTTATAGTTGTAAGCATGCAAAACACAGAATTTATTCTGTGTTATTATTATTTATTTTTTATTGTATTATTTTCCATACGAGCAACTATAAAATGACTTTTTATTATTTATTTTTTATTGTATTATTTTCCATATGAGCAACTATAAAATGACTTTTGCGGCATCCTGTATTTCAGATTACAGTGCATGGAACAGGCCTCATTTATTCTCTCTCTGTTTCATGTGGCTAGTGTAGTAAGAGCCCAGAAATTGTCATGCATGTTGTATTAGTTGTCTATATGATCTGATTCACTATTGCAAAATTAGCAGCTTAAAGTAATACCCCTATAACTTTACATTTTCTATGGGTCATAAGTTGAAGCATGGCTTAGTTCTCTTCTCTGAAAAGGGGCTCATGTGGCTGCAAAGTAGGTGTTGGCAAGGTCTGGCTTCTCCTCTGGAGGGTTGGCTGGGAAAGCTGTTTCCCCACTCCTGTGGCTGTTGGCAGCATTCAGTGCATTATGATTGTAAGATTCATGGCAATTTGCTTTGTGCCAATGAAGGAAGAGAGAGAAGACTAGAAAGAGGCTGCTAGGAAGACAGAATCTTATATAAGGAAAATTAATTACAAAAGTGACATCTCATAACTTTTGCTTTACTATTGGTGAGACATAAGTTATAGACTTGCACAAACTCAATCATGGGGGTAGTGATTATAGAAAAGCATTAACATCAAGAGGTAGAGGTCATGGAGCCATCCTGCAATCAGTCTTCCATATTCCTATTTTCTGTCATTGTCTTTGGATGTTATTTCTTCTCATCAGGCAACATTTGTGTCTGGATTTACTTCCCTGGCTGCAAATGAGATGTACAAAAGAACTCTCACTGCCACCTGTTATTTTCTGGTGTAATTCTCCTGAATATTTATAGTATAAAATGATTTCATTGTTTATAGTGGTAACATCAGAAACTGAGAGTTTAATGTTTGGATAAGCAAAGGTTGAAACAGAGTAGGTCCTCATACCAGAATTATTTCATTAAGATGTTAGATCAACTTTTCTTTGTAAATAATATACTTAAGTAACTTTTTTATAAATAAAACTAGAGGCCTGGTGCACAAAAATTTGTGCACTCAGGGGCGAGGGGTCCCTCAGCCCGGACTGTGCCCTCTTGCAAACTAGGACCCCTTGGGGATGTCCACCTGCTGGCTTGGACCTGCTCCCCAGGCAATTGGGCCTAAACTAGCAGTCAGATATCCCTCTGGGAGCCTGGCGACCCTCAGGGGATGTCCACTTGCCAGCAGGGAGCAGGCCTAAGCTGCAGTCAGACATCCTTAGTGCTGCTGAGGAGGTGGGAGAGGCTCCCACCACCACTGCTATACTGGCAGCCATCAGCCTGGCTTGTGGCTGAGCAGAGCTCCCTCGGTGAGAGAGAACTGACCACCAGGGGCAGCTCCTGCATTGAGCATCTGCCCCCTTGTGGTCAGTGTGTGTCATAGTGACCAGTCATTCCCAGTGGTTCTGCTGTTAGGGTCAATTGGCATATTACCCTTTTGTTATAGAGGTCTGGTGCATGGGTGGGGCCCAGCTGGTTTTCCCTGAAGGATGTTCCAGATCAGGGTGGGGTTCCTTTTGGAGTGCCTGGCCAGCCTGGGTGAGGGACTGATGGCTGTTTGCAGGCTGGCCATATCCCCTTCAGGGTGGGGGTCTCACTGGGGTGCCTGGCCAGCTAGGTGAGGGTCTGATGGCTGTTTGCAAGTTGACCACACCCCCTTCAAATGTGGGGGTTCCTAGCCAGTCTGTGTGAGGGACTGATGGCTGGCTGCAGACTGGCCACAGCCCCCAGCAACCCAAGCTTCCATCGAGGCTGGCTGAAAGCAGGTATCTGGGATTTATTTTTCTTCTATAAGTGAAACTTTGTTGCCTTGAGTAGAGGCCACAGCTGGCCAGGGCAGGTAGGAAGCTTAGCTTCCTCCATCACCAGGGCAACCAAGCTTCCTGCTTGCTCCAGCTCTGTGGCTGCCGGCTGCCATCTTGGTTGGATTAATTTGCATATAGTCACTCTGATTGGCTGGTGGGCATGGCTTGGGGCATAGTGGTGGTATGGTCAATTTTCATGTTTATCTTTTATTAGTTTAGATAACAAAACAAAACACAAAAAAAATCATTAAAGCCAGAACACAAAGATTGCATTTTGTTTTGTTTTGTTCTATACCTACAACATTGCCCAGATCTTAGGCCCTTGTAACATACAATTAACAAACTGAATACATGCACACATAAATAATAACAATAAATAGATGAATCTTTCTGGTTAATATGCCTCCAAGTAGGAGATCATAATATCAATGACTATGCTGCTTAAAAGAATGATCATTTAGGATTTCCAGGCTAAAGGCCATGCCATCTGAAGTGTAACAACCTTGAAAGATAATCAATGTTTTCTCTGTAACATACATTGTGCTAGGATTTTACTGAAATAAACAAACAAAAAAGACATGTCACATCTCTTTTGTTCTTTTCAAAGAACACTTGAAAATTAGAAATTATTTCTTAACGTAAACTTGGAAATGCCCACAAGAGCATTGCTATCAGGATTTGTTAATTTTCCAAGTGTCTTACCTGCTTTTGCTTCTCTGTAGTGTTATAAATACTTTGGACCCCATTTGAGAAATCTAATTACTAGAGCCATTCAAATTAGTCATTTGTAAGTAACAAAACATTTAATAAATGTCCCACAAAATAAAGCTAGATATTTTTAAAAAAACAGATAAAAAAATTCCTAGTTAAGTATAGTGAATAACCCATTTATTTCTCCTCTCACAATTGAAATGATTATAAATATTTTTCAAGTTGACCAAAAATTTTCTTCCTTGAATTTTTCTTTCTGATCAATAATCCCATGAGGGAATATATCTAAAAGGAATTTACTGTAACATTTTTTATAGTAGCAGAACCAAAATCAAACAGCTTAAGAAGTGATCTATAGCCTTCTTTGTACTACAGTTGGTCTCAAGGCCATAACTGACATTCATCATTGCCCTCTTAAACCACTCATTCTAGATACCCAGCTAGTAATTCTGCTGGTTTAAGTGGCTTGTCTGTTGGGGTGACCCGGGCTCTTATCAATAAATGATCAAGGACTATGTGTCAAAGGTTAGGTTGGGTCCTTCAGAAAAGAAGTTGAGAAGTTTGGGATCCAGGAATATACTAAGGTTCAACACTTGTGAATAAAGGAAGGAGAAGCAGAATTAGGCAGAGAGAGAACATAACATATGCCTCATAAAGCCTTGGCTAATTCACCTGTGAGTCTGGGGCAAAGATTATGTGCTGGAGTTGATTTGTCAATACAAAATGGCCAGGCCTCTCCACCTATGCCCCACTCCATGTGATAAAAACTTCTGGAATTGTAGAAGCTTGGGAGTGGTAATTCTGTGCAGCTGAGGCCAATACTAAAAAGCTGTCTGCTGACTATACTCGCTTTACTAAAGGGAGATGTGGGTGCCATATATCTGTACCCACCCTACAGATTCCCATACTTTTAGTAGGCTTTGGTTACTGTGTACCTATTTATGTGTACAGCCTGCCAAGACAAGCTCCAGTAGGCCACCTGTATGTAAACCTTATTCTTCCCTTTCTCCATTATTATATCGGAGTAGGCCTATATACTTTTGATGATCATTATAAATAACTCATGAATGTATGATAATTGCCTGAATGTGGAAACCGAGATGTGAAGGCAGTAGAAGTATTGACTGAGAAACATCTGAAAATGTATAGTTGAAATAGTGATATATGAAAGAGCCAAATGACTAGTATCCCAAACTCCCAAATGTCATTCATGTTGGGTGAATTAGTTATTCTTCTGATGAAGTTTTGTCTTGTTTTGTTTGTGTGTGTGTGTGTGTGTGTGTGTGTGTGTGTATGTGTGTTTGTTTTGTAGGGGGGCAGGATGCATCATAATGACTTTATTAAAATGTCTTAATTTAAAATTAGTCAAACACTAACCAGAAAGAATATATGTATTCCTATATTCATATGAGCATTATTTACAGTAGCTAAGATCTGGAAACAGCCCAACTGCTCATCAGTAGATGAGTGGATAAAAATGCTATGGTACAGTTATACACCATGGAGTACTATGCAGCAGTAAAAAAAGAAGGATCTCTTACCCTTTGAGACAGCATGGAGGGACCTGGAGAATATTATGCTAAGTGAAATAAGTCTGTCAGAGAAAGACAAGCATCACATGTGTAATGTAAGTAACAAAATAAACTGATGAACAAAGTGCATCCAGAGACATGGACACATGGAAAAATGTGTAGAATCTCAGATGGAAGGTAGGGGAAGGTGAGTGCATGGTAAGTAATTACCAAGAATCTTGTAAGCATATATGCATGGCCCATGGACACAGATAATAGGGTGAATGCCTTGGGGTGTAAACCAGGTGGAGGGTGGCAATGAGGGAAAAATCGAGGGACAACTGTAATATTCTCAATAATAAAGATAAATAAAAATAAAAGAAAGTAAAATTAGAATCAGATTTTATCTTCCTTGGATAGTTGATTGCAAAATGAAATTCAGGAAAATGCACCAAAAGACTATATAGATGTGATAGATGAAAGATAGATAGATAAATAGATATATAGATAGATGATAGATAAATTATAGCTAGATTAGAGATACAAAAAATATAGATAATATATACATCTCTACATATTTTGATATAGATATTTATATCTATGCAGTTATTAGTAAAATTCTAGAAATTATATGTTGAAATAAATATTAACTTATAACAGGAAAGGAAACACATGATTAGTCTGAAGTTACAATTATATTATACACCAAGTGGCCAGATTATTATGACCACCTGCTGTTTGTAGGCAAATTAGGTATAATTTCACGGTGATGTTGCTAGAGGGCCAGGCCGTTATAAATAGGGAAGCAGGTTGTTTATCACAACAGTAGAAGTGATTTTTTTCTGAAGCTTTGGGTAAACAAATAAGATTTAACAGGCTCTGAACATGGGATATATATATATATATATATATATATATATATATATATATATATATATTATATGATGGTTAATCTTGAATCTTGCTCACATGTGAAGAGAGAAAATACTATTCCCTTTTACCCTCCTAGATCCTCTAGCTAGGGCCCTGCAAATTTGACTGTTAAGAGGCATATTAAGAAAATAAAAATAGTTTATTAATTCATGTCAGCATAGGGAAAGACTTCAGTAATGAGTAACACTCAAAAGGGTGGTTAGAACTTGAGTGTACAGACGTGATAATGAGGAGACAGAAGGAAGCTTGGTGGATAGGGATGGGACCACGGGAAAGGAAGTGGGACCAGGAACCCAGCTGAGGCAGCGTCACTGAGGCACCCCAACCAGGTGGGGGAGGAAGGGCACTCATGAGAGAGACATGAACTTTAAAATATAAAGATGTTGCTAAGACAGGTAGCATGCAGATAACCCACCAATGACAAGGCAGTGAGGCATATAAACCTAGCCAAAGGATACTGCTAAGGTAGAATTATCTGAAAAGAGCACAAAAATAGATCCAGAGACAGAAATATGGAATAGACCATCAAATCTCAGTGGGACAGCAAGGGAGGGTAGGAGAGGGGGATAAAAGATCAACCAAAGGACTTATGTGCATGCATATAAGCCCAATGGACACAGACAGCAGGGGGTGAGAGCATATGCTGGATGGTGGGAGAGGCTGGGGACAATTGGGGGAAAAAGAGAAATATGTAATACTTTAAACAATGAGAATTTAAATAAAAGAAAAAAAAAGACCAATTAGGATCTAACAAGACAACCCACTCCCTAAATTAAAAAGCATCCACCTCCTCTTGCTCTCTCTTCTCTCTGGCACACAATGATGTTCCTTCTTGTGGCGGGGGAGCACTCCCCTGCGTCCACCTGGCTTATGGCCATTTGGGCCTTCATACATGGACTATTTGACTTTAATTAGCTCAGATGCTAAACTACTCCCGACTGTAACATGGGGAAGCTCCATGATGGCCTGCTTCGGGAACCCCAGCTCCACCTTTTCTGGGACTGGCTTCTCCCAATAAACTTTGCTCCCATTAATTGTTCTTGTCCTAGACTTCATTCTTTGATTTTCATGCGACAAAAACTCAGACTCAAACAACACCATTTTTGGTATCAGTAAGACAAATAAAAAAGATTTTGATCTTTCTGGGGCAGCAAATTGTGGAAGGTAAATATATAGGCAAACTAATGGAACACAAGGGTTGTTTAGTAAGGTTGTTTGTGTTTAGTAAGACTCTTATCTCTGTGCTCTCTCACCTCTGGTGATAAGATTTATCTCCGTCTTGGACAGGAACTGGGGGAGGACACCTTCACTAGGAGAATTTATGTTCTGCTTTTAGACAACTGAGAGGAAGGGAGAGAGTGCCTCATGTGTCTGCTTTTCCTCAATTGCCTTCAGCTCAAAATAATTTGTATGTGGAAGTGACAATTTGGGATGACATTCTCTAATACCCTTCACGTGCCCTTTGCAACAACCTGAGTGCTTCCTAATCCTGTGTCTGTTGGTTTTCCGAAATCTGTACTCAGAATTAGCCTCTTGAGTTTGAGATCCAGATATGGCTATTGCACAGCCCGCTACATAGTTTGAGAGACCAGCGCAAAATGAAAATGTGAAGTCCCTTAATTCAAAAAGTAGGAAAAGTTTCCTGTTGAAGGCAAGAAGTTTTCTCTTTCTCTCTGGGCTCTCTCTTGACTTACACTGTTTTGTTCGTTCGTCATTGTTTTTTAAATGTTTTTTAAATGTATTTGCCATTTGAAATTTCAAATTATTAGGGAGGAGACTAAGAAGACTAAGTAGACAGGAACAGGTCCACGGCGGAGAGGAAGTAGAACCTGGGAACCCACAGCCAGGAGTCACTAAGGCAACCAAGCTGAGTGGGAAAAGAAGGGCCAACAGCAGAAGATATACATTTTAAAATGTATGGATATTGCTAAGACAGGCAGCTTTCAGATAACCAATCACAATGCAGGGATGTGTATAACCAATCCCGAAGACATTAATAAGGCAAATTCTTTGAA
>PVJC01017542.1:0-32371 GCA_004026665.1 Murina feae | reverse complement strand
CTTTGCGGGGCACCGGGGAGCGGGAAAGCAAGGCTGCAGGGGCCGGGGTCCTGCTTGGCAGCTCCCAGACCCCTTGGCGGCACCGGGAAGTGGGAAAGGAAGGCAGCAGGGGACGGGTGAGTGGGAAAGAGTTGGCGGCCTGCTTGGTGGCTTCCCAGGTCCCTTCCGAGGATCAGGGAGCAGGAAAAGGCTGGCCTGATCACAAGGCGGGGTTTTCCCTGCTTTCTGGTGGCTGGAGGAAGATGGGCAGTAGGCAAGCTTGGGAGGCAGGCCGCACCCAGCCCTGGCCACGCTCAAAAAAGAGAACAACATGCAGGGGAGGGCAAGAGTCTGAGAGATCAACATAGAGGGGGTGCCTGCTCCAAGCCTCCACGATGTGCCTGGGGGCAGGTCCCCAGCAGGTAGACACACACAGGAGGACTGCTCCGAGCCTCTGATGCGGCTGGGGGCAGGTCCCCAGTGATGACACACACACACACACACACACACACGCACACACACAAGGCGCCTGGCAGACTGGGGCCATCATAGGACATCCACTGAGGGGTCCCAGACTGTGAGAGGGCACAGGCCGGGCTGAGGGACTCCCTCCACCCCGAGTGCACAAATTTTTGTGCACCGGGCCCCTAGTTATTCATAATAACCAAAAGGTGGAGGAAACCTAAATATTCATTGATGGGTGAATGGATAAAGAAATGTGGTATCACCCAGTGATTGTGGCTCAGTCGTTGAGCATCGATCAACCTATAAACCAGGAGGTCATGGTTTGATTCCCAGGCAGGGCACATTCCCAGGTTGCTGGCTCAATCTCCAGTAGAGAGTGTGCAGGAGGCAGCCGATCAATAATTCTTTTTCATCACTGATGTTTCTATCTCTCTCCCTCTCCTTTCCTCTCTGAAATCAATAAAAATATTTTTAAAAGAAATGTGGTATATACATAAATGGGAATATTATTAAGTCTTGAAAAACGAAGTTTATGCCATAAGCTATAACATGGATAAATCTTGAGGACATTTTACTAAGTGAAATAAACCTGTCACAGAAAGACACTATATGATTCCACTTATATGAAGCATCTAAAGTACATACTCCAACTCCTAGAGACAGAATGATGGTTACTAGGGGCTGAGGGAGGGGAAAACGGGGAATTGTTCAATATGTACATATTGAGTTCCAGTTTTGCAAGTTCTGGAGATCTGTTACACAATACTATACATTTAGTTAATGCTAGTATCTACACTAATAAAAGAGAAACATACAAATTAACCATCACTCCATCACTCTGCCACACCCACCAGCCAATCAGAGTAACTATGCCAATTAACCCAACAAAGATGGCAGTTAATTTGCATATGCAGGCACGGAGTGAAAACTGAAGATGACTGAAGATGGCAGCGGCCACGGAGCTGGAGTGAGCAGGCTTGGGTTGCTCCCGGTGACGGAGGAAGCCAAGCTTCCTGCCAGCCCTATACTCCACTCAAGGAGGGGCTGGGGGCCTGGGTCAGCAGGGGCAACCCAGGCTTCCGGTCCACCCTGGTCTCCACTGGTGGAGCTGGGGGAAAAAATAAAAAAAGGAGGGGCTGGGAGCAGCCAGAGCGGAGAAGCCAAGCCTCACTGTTGCGGCTGGACCAAAGGCCTGGGTCCTGGGTGCCAGAGGAAAACCAGTGCTGGCAGCCAGGGAAGGAAGGCCTATTGAGCGAATCTTCGTGCAATGGGCCACTAGTACACTTATAAATGGCTAAGTTGGTAAATTTTGTGTTATGTGAGTTTTTTCACACGCACACAAAAAGACTATATCTTGCTAGCAGACTACTCTAAAGACTCTCCTTTTGGCTTGATGAAGTAAATGGCCATGCTGGGTAAGCCAAGGTGACAAGGAACTGCAGGCAGCTTCTAAAAACAATGGACAGCCTCAAGCAACTGGCAGCAAGAAGGCAAAACTCTCAGTCAAGGAAATGAATTCTGCCAATGCCCACAACTTGAGCTTGCAAGTGGATTCTTCCTTGGTCACACTCCCACATGAGAGTGAAGCCTGGCTGACACCTTGGGCAGAGGACCCACCTAAGCCACACCTGGACTCCTGACCTACAGACACCACAATAATAAACGTATGTAAGTTAAGGCACTAGATTTGCATTAATGTAGGTGACAACAGATGATTAATACAAAAGAGATGTTATAAGATAACTGTTACCGAATTGAAGGTTTGTTCACCTGAGTCCATCAAAGCCCAATCAAACGCAAACAGGAGTTTGCAGCTGAGAAATAAAGGTTTATTAGTTAAGGAAATGGCACAAACCCGAATTACAGGTGAGCTATTGCTCTAAGGTCTAGCTCCCAGTTAGCTTCTAGGGGATGGTTTATATGGGGGGGGGATCACTAGTTATGGTGCTTAAGGAAGTTAGGGTCATGGTCTCTAATGATTGGTCAACATTAGGGTATAGGGTAGTTAATCAGTACATCTGGTCCTGATATCAGCCATGGCGTTGCTCCGTCTGGTTTTGCCACTTTCCTGGGCCTGAAGCTGACACACAACTGAGGCCTAGATGTTATCTCTAGTTTGACCAAAACTGTCTCTGGGGTCCATAGACCTGAGGTTTTGTTTCCTAAGGTTAGTTGATGCTGACCAGAGCCTCACTATCCTGCGGGCTTAATGATTAAGGGAGTGAACGTGCAATGGAGAAGGAAACAAGTGAGTTAGGTGCTGGATGAGGCCAGTTTGAATCAAAAGGAAAGAAAGTAGAAAAGTTCATATTAAAGAAATGAAGTTTCTGTGCAGTTATACAACCTGCTTTCAAATAACTGTCTTGCTGTTGTGGACCTAGAGATAAAAAGTGTTCATGGTTGTTCTAGCTGGTTTGGCTCAGTGGAGAGAGCATGGGACTGAAGGGTACTGGGTTTGATTCTGGTCAAGGGCACATGCCTGGGTTACAGACTCGATCCCCAATAGGGAGCATGCAGGAGGCAGCCGATCAATTATTCTCATCATTGATGTTTCTAGCTCTCTCTCCTCTCTCCCTTCCTCTCTGAAATCAATAACAAACATATATTTTTAAAAAGTGTTCATGGTAGAGACCAATGACTCTTAGGTCAACAAGACCAATCTTAAGTCATAAACATTCATAGCCTTGGAATATGTCCATGTCTTTATCTAAAAATCACTCAGCCACTACATCTGGTTTCCAGGGGGTAATCTCTGTGGATTTAGTAAAATTGCCACCATGCTGGCCTCCTCACATAGAGCACTAGACAGGAAGAAAAGAGGCATGATCATATCTGTTAAACTTCAACCAAAGAGCCTCTATGGTCTATCTCTGCCATAAATTGTGACCCTCAGTAAGGATTGCAAATGTAATAGCCTGGGATAGATTTAGGCCAGAAGGGTAAATAGATTTCATCTTATAAATAAACTAGAGGCTTGGTGCACGAATTTGTGCACCAGTGGGGTCCCTCAGCCTGGCCTGCAGGATGGGGCCGAAACCAGCTCTCCAATATCCCCTGGGGGGTCCCAGATTGTGAGAGGGCACAGGCTAGGCCAAAGAACCCCATGATCAGGGCTGGGAAGGGACACAGGAAGTTGGCCAGTGGGGAGGGACTGCAGGAAGGCTCCAGGGTGTGTCTGGCCCACCTCACTCAGTCCCGCTCAGCAGGACCCCAGCAGCAAGCTAACCTACCTGTCAAAGCATCTGCCCCCTGGTGGTCAGTGCACGTCACAGCAAGCAGTTCAGCAGCCTTAACATATCATTGGCATATTAAGCTTTGATTGGATGAATGGACAATCTGACACACCATATTAGGCTTTTATTATCCTATCTAGTAAAAGAGTAATATGCAAATTAACTGTCACTCCAGGACAAAGATGGTGGTGCCCACAGCAGTGGGACACGATGCTGAAGGCATCACCTGGCAACGTGAACCCAGCAGCCATTGCCTCCACAACCCGTGAGCAGGTTGTGCTGCCCTTGAGCAGGCAAGCATCGCCAGCAGGCAGCTCCCAGCAGGGCCTGCTCGCGGGTCCCAGGAAAGCGCGGGCAGCCTGCAGGCAGCACACAGCAGAGCCTGCTCCTGGTTACCGTGGCAATAATGAGCAGGCAAGTGCTGGTGGCCCTCAGGCAGCAAGCAGCAGGGCCTGCTCCCAGTCGCTGCTGTGATCATGAGCAGGCAAGCGTGGCCAGCAAGCAGCACCCAGCCCTGGCCACAGCTCAAGGGAGAAAACAACATACAGGTGAGTCCAGGAGCCTGAGAGATCAACACAGAGGGGTGCCTGCTCCAAGCCTCCATGGTGTGGCTGGCAGCAGGCCCCCAGCGGGGACACACACACACACACACACACACACACACACACAAAACGCCTGCTCTGAGCCTCTGCTACCAGACTGTGGCCATCAGTAGGACATCCACTGAGGGGTCCTGGACTATGAGAGGGGGCAGGCTGGGATGAGGAACCCCACCCTCCCCCGCCCCTGTGCACGAATTTCATACACCGGGCCTCTAGTTTAGGATAAGGGCTTGGGATGGCTCTTTACAACAGCAGAATGTCTCTGTCTCAGTCTACTGATACCACTTTTTATTCTTTGGTTTGCTATAGGCATTCCTTTTGTAAGGGTCAGAAATGAGCAGAACTGGGCACATCCATGGGAATTAAAGTTTTCCGCATATTCCCAAACAGCATTTACCACCCAACCTTCTTATCTGGCCAAGGAGCTTCTTATCCACACTTCTATGTTAAGTGAAATGGAGACTTTCTGATCCTTTGGCTCCATTTTCTTTATAAGTGTGTGCAGTGGTGATGGTGAGTGGGGGTTGGGGATGAGACAGTCAAAGGAGGCAACAGTGGTAGTTGGGAGGATGCAGCCCATCCCAGATGTGACTATGCAGAACCGGAAACTCAAATGTGATCAGTCTTCCCTGGCAGGTCAGTCATTGTCCCAGACCTCCACATCTTGCCAGATATGCCAGCAGAAAATAAAAGGCTTTCTTTTCTATTAAATTTATTGGGGTAATGTTAGTTAATAATATTATGTAAATTTCAGGTGTGCAACTTTATAATACAACATATCTATACTCTATAATGTGCTCACCACCCAAAGGCTAGTCTGTAGAAAGAACTTTCTTGGCACAGATGAGAGAAGACTCTGATTGGCGTGGCTTGGGTCATACCAAGGCCAGCATCAATAGGGTGTATGTGTGTATATATATATGTGTATATATATATTCCTGTGTCAAGAGGGGATGATGTTTGTCATCCATTGCATCTATCTATTTATGACAATGGAAAAGCCTAGTTGATTCACTGCCATGAAGAAAATTCAAATTTCTTTGGGTTCTAAGCTTCTACCAGTGCACAAACACAACCACAATGAGCTTTTTAGCCATCTGTTTTCATTATGACAGACTCTTGTCATAAAGACAAAGCAAAGCATAAGAGCATGAAAAACTGGAAAAGCAAAATAAATAGAAAAAAATATGATAATGCATTTTAATGAAACAATCAATTTCTAAAACACTAAGCAACCCAAATCAAAATGGCTTCTTTTTGCTTCAACTAGGCAGCTATCATTACAGCCTAGTCATGGAGGTCTAATTTACAATTAGCAGTAAATGTGTAGCAAGGTCTCCTTAGTCCTCTTGCATGTTTGACCAAAGCAATGGACGGAAGAGCCTATGACTGGTCATCCATGCATCATGGTGTCAGGAAACACAACACCTACAGTAGCTTAGGCAACTGAGAATTGATGACATTTTTAAAGATCATTGAGAAAGACATTTTGTAAACTCCCACGGTGACTCACTACTCACTACGCATGACATCCCCAGAAGGTTCTCGTAACTGTGAACCTACTTTTGCTTTCTTTTCTACATGTGGGCTATTCCTAGCAAAGGCAGAAAATCACTTGTTGAATGTTTGGGGTGGGGATCATAGGATGATAGTCCAACCTCTCATTTTACAGACTGAACACACTGCAGGCCCCTTTTACGCTTTCTCTTTGACTCATCCGGAAACCCAGGCAGGGCAGCCCAAGAAAGACCCTCAGGAGGGTCTGTCTGGTAAGGTGATTGTAAAAGAAAAACTATGTGCAAGAGGTTTGAATAATTATCCCACTGGGTACAATCCAGGTATAGCTATATTCTAATCCAGCTGTTCTCAAACATTTTGACACTTAAAAATTATCTAGCCCTAACCGGTTTGGCTCAGTGGATAGAGCATCGCCCTGCAGACTGAAGGGTCCCAGGTTCAATTCCAATCAAGGGCCATGTACCATAGTTGCAAGCACATCCCCAGTAGGAGGTGTGCAGGAGGCAGCTGATCTATGTTTCTCTCTCATCGATGTTTCTGACTCTCTATCCATCTCCCTTCCTCTCGGTAAAGAATCAATAAAATACATTTTTTAAAAATTATCAAATGCAAAAATGCTAATATTTGAAAATTTTAGAAAACATCAGAATACACAAGCACACATTCCTTTAGTCGCCAGAGCAATATGACATCGCATCCTGTATATTTATAATTATTTCAAAATAAAAAACGTAAAGGGAAAAAGGAAGCACAGAAGATGGAGCAAGTAGAGATTACAATAACCATCAACAGCAATGGAATTCAGAAGATAGACGTCAACAATATGCTGAAAGAAAATAACTTCCAACCTCAAATTCTATAAGCAGTGAAACAAATCCTTCAAGAATTTTAATAAGAATTAAAGACATTTATACAAGCACAACAGAAAATTTCACAAAAGCAGACCTTCACTAAAGGAAATTATGAAGAGTGTAACTTAGGAGTGTTCCCACAAGGAAGATCAAAGATTTAAAATGGAAAAAAATATAAAAGAAAACATTCTGTTAACTCTGAAAATTACAAGTACTCAACAGGAGAGAAAAAATTACTGAGAAATCCAAATAGCTTACTTTAGGAAATTCTTCAAAACACAGAATATACAAGAACCCATTCCTTTAGTCATCTGAGTAATGACTTAATCACACATTAGGTTACTTCTGGAAAATTTTAGGGATATTGAAAAAGGCAAATGAAGTCATACTATTGTTATGAAACTACTGTAGTATTGACACAGACTCCCTAGAAGGATCTTGGAGCCCAAAGACTCCCACAGACCACAGTTTTGGAACCGCTGCTCAAAACCCCATTGCCCAAAGCCAGAGTTCCTGAGTTCTCTTCTCTCACGTGTCAAGGAGGGAACAGTAAAGTCACCTTTTCCATTTGCAAAGGTGACTGGGAGACGCCTAGGCTCCGAGGTCGGGCTTCCGGAAGATTCTGCAAAGCGCCGCTAGAGGGCGCCGCTAGAGAACTGGTCGCGCGCGTCATCGCCCCGCCCGCGCCTGAAGGGTTCACACGGAAGCCGGAAGAGAGGACAACACCCGGAAGAAGGGGGAGGAAGGTCGCAGCCTCATTGGACGAGGAGCCATGGCCTCACGACGGGGCGGGGCTTCTTCGCGCTAAAAAGACTGACAGCTGCGCCACACACTCGCAGTTCCCCGCCAGCTCTGGTCTCGTCTTTCAGTTGCTCACCGAGGCTTCCCGGGTCATGGTGCCAGCCTGACTGAGAAGAGGCCGCTCCCGGGAAACGAATGAAGAACCACTTTCTCCTGTTGTTCAAGTACAGAGGCTTAGTCCGCAAGGGGAAGAAAAGCAAAAGACGAAAATGGCTAACTTCGTGATCCGCCCTGCCACCGCCGCCGACTGCAGTGACATCCTGCGCCTCATCAAGGTTAGCCCGAGGAGCCGGCTTCTCCCAGGGCGGGGGGCGAGGCGGGAGGTCGGAGGCCGCGTTCCCCGCAGAGTCTGTGACTCTGGGCCGGTTCCCCTTCCACCCGCCTCCCCCAACCCCTTCCGGGCAGCGGCTCTGGATGGGACTCCCCAATGAATCATCGCCCCGCCGCGCCCTGCTCCCCCTCGCCACCCGCCCCCCCCCCCTTCCCTCTAGGCTGGCCGGGCCCTCACTCAGTCTTCTGCCTCTTTCCCTTTCTCCTATGTGTATCGCCTTAGGAACTGGCTAAATATGAATATATGGAAGAACAAGTAATAATAACTGAAAAAGGTAACGCAACAGCGGTGGGGAGGAGCAGGCGTGTCAGGTGCCTGTCACCTTCCCAGAGGCCAACACTGTCTGTCCCCACTGCCCTTTCTCGCAGATCTGCTGGAGGATGGTTTCGGAGAGCATCCCTTCTACCACTGCCTGGTGGCAGAAGTATCCAAGGAGCACATCACTCCGGAAGGTAAACCGCCCTCTCCTTCCAGAACCCAGAGAGACCTAGTGTTACAGAAACGTAGTCTGCTGTGTAGAACTACTGAGAACCCAGGCTTTAGGTTACTGACAAGTGGCCAGAATTAATAGCCAGCCAGTGTTCAAACTAATGAGGAAATAAAAGAGATGTACTACGCTTATTAGGGCGGGTTAAAAGAGCTATTTAAGTATCAGAGTGCCATGGAGACCGGAAGTACTTGAGCTGTTTGAAAGTAAGTATTAGTGCTGTGGAGATCCAAAAGACTTAGGTATGGCCCTGACCGGTTTGGCTCAGTGGATAGAGCGTCAGCCTGGGGACTGAAGGGCCCCAGGTTCGATTCCGGTCAAGGGCATGTACTTGGTTGCAGGCACATCCCCAGTGGGGAGTGTGCGGGAGGCAGCCGATCTATGTTTCTAGCTCTCTATCCCTCTCTCTTCCTCTCTGTAAAAAAATCAATAAAATATATTTTTTAAAAAAACAAACAAAAACTAAACAAAACAAAAGACTTAGGCATGTCATTTGTTGTAATTCAGTTTCATAAATGGTTCTTGTTTGACCCTATCGTAACCTCTTATTTTTGTAATGCTGTTAAATCACATGTTTTTTTTAATTTGTCCCAATCTTCAGGTTACAGTCTCTAGCTTCGCCATGTACATGGCCCTTCCGTGTACATGGATGGGCGGGGAGGTAACTAAAAGATCCTTTACACAATAAAGTAGATGATCATGATAAAATGAGGTAAGGCCCTACTATCACACGGTAGATATTAAACACGGTAGATCAGAAACTCTATTCTACTCGCTTCCTATGTTTACAAAGGACTATCAGATGGCAAGAAAGTTTAATTTGAAACCTTTGCCTCCATTTGAAATTATAGACACTCAATAAAAGGGAGTCTTCTTTATTTATTTTGCTGGTCCCTATTAACTGGTCAAAAAAAAAAAAACGAACTAAAAGGGGAAGTTGTTTGAGTAAGTGTTTACTTTGTTTTCCCCCTGAAGTCTGTTCCCCAAGCTAGAAGAAATGAGCAGAAAGCATAAGGGATGAAGTATTTTTTTAGAGATATATATATGGATGTTACATAATACCTGTTTCTGCATACCTCTGCTTCTTCTGGCTTAAAAACTGGGGAGAGCGAATTGAAAATGTTTTAAATGGAAGGCAAGTTCTGAAATTAAATGTTGCACTTTTGGCCTACTGTCCTGACCTTACGGAAGCAGGGTTTCTAAACTACAAATACTTACTATTCTGAACTGCCGTGTAAGCCTTATCCCCAAGTCACCATATCAGTATATCAATAGGATGTGAATAATGTGTGGCTTTAGTTTAAGACTATAGCAGTTTTGCTCTGGCAAGTAATGAAAGCATTCTCGCTAATACATGCATGTATATTTTTAAAACCTATGATAGGCTTTGGATTTTGCAACTACAACTTTGATGAATCCACTTTGTCCATAGCTCATACGATACTCTGATTACAGGACACAGCATTGTTGGTTTCGCCATGTACTATTTTACCTATGACCCATGGATTGGAAAACTCTTGTATCTTGAGGACTTCTTCGTAATGAGTGATTTTAGAGGTATGGTTGAGTTCAGAAGGGCGGCTCTACAGAAAAACCGGGGCTTGAAGTCCTTCAAGTGACGTTTTTTCAATGGTTACTTCTCTTTCTTTCAGGCTTTGGGATAGGATCCGAAATTCTGAAGAATCTAAGCCAGGTACGTTTTGGTTTTTGGTTCCTGAATTTGTAAGAGTTAAGTGGGTGATTTTATTTTAACAACGGGATCCCAACTGGATCCTGGAAAGCAGGTGAAATGTCACTGAGTTTGTATTTCACTCTCCCCTCTACAACAGGTTGCGATGAAATGCCGCTGCAGCAGCATGCACTTCCTGGTAGCAGAATGGAATACACCATCTATCAACTTCTACAAAAAAAGAGGTGCCTCCGATCTGTCCAGCGAGGAGGGATGGAGACTGTTCAAGATCGACAAGGAGTACTTGCTAAAAATGGCAGCGGAGGAGTGAGGAGTGCGGGAGTAGGCTGCACCTCCCATTGTATTTTAGAGCAAATTCTCAACTTACCTTCTTTCTGTCATGTTGTAGTGAAATACGAGAATGAGCACCCATTCCAAAGCTTGATTACCAGTGGCGTTGTTGCATGTTTGAAATGTGGTCACTTTAAGATGGCAATGCAGTTTGGAGTCAGATTTATCCTTGAACATCTTTTGATAATGTAACATGGTGGTGTAATCTTAAAGTATATGAGAAAACTTCATTCTTGTGAGTCATTTAAATGTGTACAATGTACACACTGGTACTTAGAGTTTCTGTTTTGATTCTTTTTTAATAAATTACCCTTTGATTTCATTGTTTGGTGTAAGTATTTTTACTAATCCTTTATTTCTTAAGACAGTTTTCCTGTTGAAGATAAAATAAAAATGGCCAAGAAGCATAACCTAAAACTGTGTAATTGTTTAAATAGCTCTGGAAAGAAGCCAGTTGAAATCCAAGGTTTTATAAGTAGCAACACCTATAAGATGACGTTATATTGCTGACACTACATTTCACCTGCAGAATTTTCCAGAGCTTAGGAACTCCATAAGTAAGCCTATATGTTGCACAAGGAAGAGTCAGAAGTGGGATTCTGCAACACTGGAGAAAAAACATCTTGCCCAGAACAGTCTCATCCTCCATAAAATACTACTCAGAAGGAAAAATGGATCACTGCTAATTAGGCAGGAACAAAAAATCCCACATTTGTACAGGACATTTGCAAAGAGGCTGGAGTTGGACACAGGTGCCAAGAAGAGAAATTAGCATTCTATTTGGAGGGCAGTTCCTTAAAGCAAACTAGTGCTTAAAACCACCGGAGAGAAAGAAAGAAAAATATCCCCCAGGGCTAAATGAAGTTCAGGAGAGGCATGAAGAAGAGACTATTTTAGAACTTTTATCACTCATTACACTGATGTAAGTCCCTAAACCCACTAATTACCACAATAAGGAAAATGGTAGCTGATAAGAACAGTTGTACTGATTTCCAAGATTAATGATTTCCAGAAGAAGTTGACAGATACCTGAAAAAATGACCCTCTGCCTCTGCTTTCTATGTTGTCTAGGACAGCGGTCGCCAACTGGTGGTCCGGGAGGTCTGAGAGGTTGGCGACCGCCAGGCTAGGAAATAAATACTGGGCTCCTCTGAAGGGGGTTTTGCCTTGAATCCCTTCATTTCAGTGTTTGTTATGGTTCCTAAATTAGAGGGCAGCCAAACAAACAAGTGTGATCCCGTATTGGATTAATACAAGTGGCTCAGCAACCCCCCAAAACAAGGTCTGCAGAGTCCACTCCCAATCAGGGTTCTGCTAGATGGCAAGTAACCACAGGCAAGACGCTGGCTAACATAAAAAGGGTTAACAACACAGGAGCCTGTGGGGAAAGAAAACATTTTGAAAATTGTGTTCTGGAAAGTGGGCCTCTTGGAGGAAAACAACTACATGCTGACTGTGGTTAAATATGTGAATAAATTAGATTAACCAAGCAACTTACAATAACAACTCTTTGTTTGCACACTCTTAGAGCTTAACCCGAAGGCCCAGTGTTGTCAGCACAAAAGCTTTTATGAAGTTTTTGTGTCCATTTTAAAGAAGTCCCTTAAGTTTAATATTGGAAGCTGAAACACCCCAGCACCAGCTCACTGTATGTTCCCCCTCAATCACAAAGATACTTCTTTAAAAACTGAACCATGAAACAAATCTGTAAAGCCTGAAATCACTGGGCAAGTAAGAAAACATGTTCTGGGGAGATGATATGAAAGGAAATATTAAACAATCGTAAGCCTGGAAAGGGAGAAAAGTCCATGTAAGCAACACCTCTGTAAAGATAACTAAAATTACTATTTTACTAAGATTTTATCCCTGACAGTCATTTGGGAATGGTATTTCAGGCCTAAGGCTATTTTGGGGTTTTCTCTGGTTGTGTGTGTATTTTTTTAATAATTTTTTTAATAAATATTATTTGCTAAGTTTGTTCTATCGCCTAAAAAACTTACAAAATCAGGGGTGAGGGGGTAGTGGATGAAAGAAGGGATTAGCCAAAGAACATACATGCATAACTCATAGACACAACAGTGTGGTGATGGCTGGAGGGGGGAGCGCGGGGCTGGGTGCAGGTAGGCAAAGGGAGGCTGGGTGGTGGAGGGGGAACAGGGAGTGATTGAGACATCTATAATAGTGTCAACAATAAAAATAAAGTAAAAACAATAAAGCTGGCAGCCCTAGCTGGTTTGGGTCAGTGGCTAGAGCGATGGCCTATGGACCAAAGGGCACATACTTGGTTGCAGGCTCCGCCCTGGCCCAGGCCCTGGTCAGGGCTCATGCAAGAGGCAACCAATCAATGTGTTTCTCTCACACTGAAGTTTCTCTCTGTCTTTCCCTCTCTCTTCCACTTTCCCTAAAAATCATGGGAAAATATCTTTGGGTGAGGATTTAAAAAATAAATAAAAAAATAAAGCTGGCAAATAAAAGAAAACATATAAAATCAAAATTTTTATACAGTTTCCCTCTTATCCATGGAGCATGCTTCCAAGACCCTCTGGTGGATGCTTAAAACCTCGGATAATACCAGGCCCTAAATATCCTATGTTTTTCCTACACATATATACCTATGATAAAGTTTAACTTCTAAATTAGGCACAGTAAGAGATTAACAACAATCCTATATAATAAAAGCCTAATATGAAAAGTGTCTGACCATCTGTTCAACCGTTCGACCAGTAGCTATGATGTGCACTGACCACCAGAGGATAGACACTCCGACCAATAGGTTAGCTTGCTGCTGGGGTCCAGCCTATCAGGACTGGGCCAGAAGGGCCGGGCACACCCTGGAGCCCTCCTGCATCCCTCCCTGGCCTGGATCATGCACCAGTGGGGTCCCTTGGCCTAGCCTGTGCCCTCTTACAATCCGGGACCCCTCGGGGGTTATCAGAGACACGGTTTCGGCCCAATCCCCGCAGGCCAGGCCGACGGACCCCCACTGGTGCACAGATGTGCACTGGGCCTCTAATAATAAACGAGAACAATTATAATAATATACTGTAATAAAAGTTATATGAATGTGACCTCAGTTTCCG
The DNA here is from genome assembly GCA_004026665.1 of Murina feae. Taxonomy (NCBI): domain Eukaryota; kingdom Metazoa; phylum Chordata; class Mammalia; order Chiroptera; family Vespertilionidae; genus Murina; species Murina feae. The sequence goes on along the minus strand of PVJC01017542.1, from coordinate 19,004 downwards.
TCTCTCTTTCAAAATTTCTTACTGCACTGTACTCACCTTTCCCCAGGCACTTTATGGCCTCTATTTGGCACATCTGAATTGCCAGCATCTCTACTCTTTTACACTTTGGGGCCATTCTTTAGTGAAACGGGAAGTAGCTGGTTTTGTCTGCGAATAGGCTTGTGACATCCTGCTCTGGATCTGACTGAAGTCCATAGTAAAGCTATAGTCTGACATGGTCCCAGCCATAGCCCAAGAGCATCAACGGCTTAGATTTCCCGAGACAACCTTTCCAGGGGAAGAAAGCAGAGTCTTTTTCACAGAAATGCAGAAGCAACAACTCAGAAGAAACCTAATGATTTATGAGTGACGTAAGGGCACTGCACCCTATCCTGTGAGTTCCCAGCAGGGCCTAGATGGAATGTACTTATCACTGCTCCTTGAGGCAAGGGGCTGCTCAATGGCAACTGACGGAGCGGGTCATGCCATAGGAAACCATCTACCCTCCTCCTGACTGTGGCAGGCCTGGCCTCCTGTTCAGTCTGCAGGTGACCATGTCTGCTCCTAGGAGTCTATCTGTTTGCTTGACGGGCCTCATCTTTGTTTTCCTGCTTCATCATCTCCTCCCGTGGATTGTCAGCTCAGGGTGACTTGTGCTTCTTTCTCAACCCTTTGTGCTGCAAGCCTGAGTTTAAGCCAGTCAGTTATCCACAGCTCAGACTGACACGCCTGTACCCTTCCTGAACCCACCCACATCATCATTGCCTTTGTTGCCCCACTTATCAAAGGACCACCACGTGCTCTTCTTCAGAATATTCTCCCAGCATCCTCTTCCCCCATCACCTCTTTCTTTCTTGGGGCTCACATTAGCCCAGAAAAGTGTTGTAGTAGCTTCCAGATGGTTATCAACGTAACAGTTGATAATAAATAAGAGCTAACACTTAGTAAGTACTCGCCAGGAACCAGTTATTATACTTAGCCCTTTCTATATATTATTTTCTCATCTTGTTCTCACAAACATCCTATAAGTAGGGACTATTTTTAGCTTTTTATTTTATGTTTAAAATAGATTTTTATTGATTTCAGAGAGGAAGGGAAAGGGGGAAAGAGAGAGAATCATTGATGGCTGCCTCCTGCATGCCCCACACTGAGAATCGAGCCTGAAACCCAGGCATGCGCCCTGAATGGGGATCAAACCATGACCTCCTAGTTCATAGGTCAACGCTCAACTGCTGAGTCACACCGGTGGGGCTAGCTTCTTGTTATAATGAGAAACTAAACCTCAGAGAAGTAAAGTTGTCTAAGGGCACATAACTAGGCCTGGGAATCAAACTCCAAACTAAGTTTCTCAAAATCCTGAGCGCTCACTGCCATGTTTTCAAAAAACTTCATATTCTCTATAAGAATGATTAAATTTGGTGTTCTTGTGGATTATATTCTAAAGAGTATAAGCATCTTCTGGACTGTCAAAATCAGTAGTTCTCAGTAGTGGTTGCACATTAGAATCACCTAGAAAGCTTTTACAAAATACTAAGGTGCCTAAAACCGCAGACAATAGTAAGGTGCCACACTAGAGACTCCTAATTTAATCACATTTTAATGAGTATTCCAAAGTGAGGCCAGCGTTGTGAGCCACTGATATAGATAATCATAGATAATCATCTTGTAACCAAATCCTAGTCATAATTATGGGTATAACCATGCTGTTTGCCTTAGCTCTTGCCAAGCAAAGACAAACGGAAGCGACATCACATTGCGTGAAGAACTGTTTATAAAAGTTCTTAAAGAAAAATGGTGGCGGAATTGTGTCATCCAACAGTGTACAGCGCTGAAACCCAAAACCCCAGCCGTCAGTACCATGTTCCCTTGCAAACAGCAACTTCATTTCAGCAAAACATCCTCCCTCTCATTAAATCAGTGTTGTTCATTTGAGTTTTATGAGTTTGGTGGTTTTGTTTGTGTTTGATTTTATAAATATACTAGAGTCCCGGTGCACGAAATTCATGCGCTGGAGTGGGGGAGGGTCACCTCAGCCCAGCCTGAGTCCTCTCCGCAGTCTGGGACCCCTTGCTCCTTATCCCCTGCCTGCTCCCTGCTCCCTACTGCTTGGCTCCCTGCTCCTTAACACTTCCAAGGAGGCAGGAGAGGCTCCCACCACCACCACCACTGTGCTTGCCAGCCCGGCTTCTGGCTGAGTGGTGCTCCCCCTGTGGGAGTGAACTGACCACTAGAGGGCAGCTCCTGCGTTGAGCGTCTGCCCCCTGGTGGTCAGTGAGCATCATAGTGACCTGTCGTTCCACCATTCGGTTGTTTTGCATATTAGGATTTTATTATATCGGATACTGGTTTTAGAGTTATATAGGAGTTATGAACATAAAATGTTCACATCTAGTTGTATGTCTGTAGTAAGTAATATAAGAATTCCAGCTCAGCCGGCATGGCTCAATTGTTGAGTGTCAACCCATGAACCAGGAGGTCACGGTTCGATTCCTGATCAGCGCATGTGCCCGGATTGTGGGTTCAGTCCCCACTGTGGGACGTGCAGGAGGCAGTTGGCTGGTGATTCTCTCTCATCATTGATGTTTCTGTCTCTCTCTCTCCCTCTCCCTTCCTCTCTGAAATCAATAAAAATATATTTTAAAATAACAATAAGCCTTTTTTTTTCTTTTTTTAAAATTTATTTATCTTTATTGTTCAAATTATTACAGTTGTTCCTCTATTTTCCCCTATAGCTCCCCTCCTCCCATTTCCTACCCCACCCTCTGCCCCCACCACTGTCCTCATCCATAGGTGTACGATCATTGTCCATTCTCTTCCCACACTCCCAACACCCTTTACCCCCGAAAATTGTCCATCCACTCCATTCTATGCCTCTGATTCTATTCTATTCACCAGTTCATTCTGTTCATCAGATTTTTTATTCACTTGATTTTTAGGTTCACTTGTTGAAAGATATGTATTTGTTGTTCATAATTTTTATCTAGATTATATATTTTAGTTATGTTTACCCAATTGCCTCTCTTGGTTCCACCTGGTATAGTAAGGTTTAGGTTTTGCCACTTGTTTGACCCTTCATTTCCTTCTAAGGGCTTCCTTGTAATGTTAAACTTACATTGAATCAATGTGTATGCTTTTCTTCTGTTATTCTGATTTCTGTTAATTGAATTCTCAGGTCCAGCCAAATGTCTGATCACCATCCAAATGCCTGTCAGCCAAAAACCCCAAGAGAATAAAGATAAAATAAAGTTTCACGTTCTGCACGAATGCCAGTGATGTGCTTAAACCAGGAGAAGGTGGGGGTGGGGAAGCCTAGATTTGTAGAATTTGCTGGTTAACATGGTATAAATACTTCCACCAAGGCTGATTTCAACTCAAGCTACCAATGGTTTTAACAACTGGCTTGCAAACTTCCCCCAGATTTAACAATAGGCTCTTGGGAGCTGGTAGGAGCCGGCTGCAGCCACTCACCAATTCGGGCCCATTTTGCAACAAGGAAGCAGGCTTAGAGAAGTTGAGCAACTCGGATTCCCTGCAGGGGCTGGCAACCAGACATGAGTGTCTGCAAACATAGGCATTCTCTCCACACACCTGCCTTTTTTCTAAGCAGTTGCTCCGCACTATTTGACCTCGACCTGACTTACTTATCCGCCCTTTGCCATAACGGCATGCACATAAATATTGACTCTTGCCTGTCCACATCTTGGGATCAGGGAGTCAGTGTCCCATAATCTTTACACCCTGAGGGCCTTGTTCCATGCTCCACACACACTGCAAACTTATTAAATAAACGGACTGTGACTCAGGGTGGTGAACACACTATTCAGTCTGCATCATGTGTTGTAGAATTGTGCACCTGAAACCTGTTTAAATTCAGTAAAAAGAGGAAATTTTTTTTATTTTTTTAAAATATATTTTATTGGTTTTTTACAGAGAGGAAGGGAGAGGGATAGAGAGTTAGAAACATCGATGAGAGAGAAACATCGATCAGCTGCCTCCTGCACCCGCCCCCACTGGGTATGTGCCCACAACCAGGGTACATGCCCTTGACCGGAATCGAACCTGGGACCCTTCAGTGCACAGGCCGATGCTCTATCCACTGAGCCAAACTGGTTAGGACAAGAGGAAGTTCTTTTAAAAAATGGAATAATCAGCCCCCATTTCATGGGGAAACAGATATAATCGACTCTAATGTCATTCTTTACTTGTAACAGGCAGCCGTGTGTGTGTGTGTGTGTGTGTGTGTGTGTGTGTGTGTGTGTGTTGTTTTGTTTTGAATTCTAGAGGGTATTTCTTTCCTACTGATTTTTAGAGAGAATGAAAGGGAGGGGGTGAGAGGGAAGGAGGAAGGGAAAGGAGTGAGAGAAAAAGAAAAAGAGAGAAAAATCGTTGTGAGAGAGGCACATTGATTGATCACTTCCCACACATACCTGGACTGGGGTTGAGGATTGAACCTGCAACCAGGAACATGCCCTTGACCAGGAATTGAACTCATGACCCTTTGGTGTGCAAACCAACGTGCTAACCACTGAGCACACTGACCAGGGCCCAGGCACCCATATTGAGTCTCAATTTAATTGGAAACAAACAAAAAAGCTGATAATTATAAAGCACTTTCTATACTCCTTGAGTTATACATGGCTTATGTCCTTTAATCCGTAAAGCCATCCTTTTGTGCATAAGGAAGCTAGGGTGTAGTAGGGGCAAAGCAGCTTATTCTGTTATTCAACCAGAGGCAAGGGGGGTGAGATTTGAAGTGGACAGTGGGACTCCACACACACCTCCTGAACCACAACTCTGACTAATTTAACCAGACATAGTGGCCTTGAGTCATTACTACTGGTGGTGCTCTGGGGCTGACTGTTTCTTTGCCACCTGAATGAGGTCTCGCCTGTGCTCAGGTTAGGTTTGGAGGAGTCAGGGGGATGTGAGCCTCCTGTTGCCTGCTCCCTGCCTCACTTCTCAGCCAGCTCTGTGAGAAGACTCAACTTCTCCACAGGAGACCGCCTTCCAGGAAGGCCTGTGGTTCAGAAACCATGCCCCTTCACTTTCTCTTCCTCAAGTTATATTGAGTTCTGTTACTAGAAACAAAACTTTGCTCTCCTAAATTTTCCACATGGGCCTCCAAGGAGTTGAAAAATATCATTTTCCAGTTTTTCTGGCTTCAAGCCTCATTCCAGGACATGATGCAACACTGATCACCATCTAAATGCCTGACAGCCAGCCGGTTGCTGTGTACTCTGGTATACAATTCTGAGGCAGTCTTGTGCAATGTCATTAGAGCATTATGTTATAACTAGAGGCCCAGTGCACAAAATTCGTGCATGGGTGTAGTCAGTAAGCCTGGCTGGCATCGAAGTGTGAGCATCTGGCGTGGAAGGGCAGGTCCCAGCTGACCTCTGGGCCCTGGGGAGCACCTGGGCCCCCAGACCCTCACATGGCCCTCTCTGCCTGAGTTATCAGGCCCCACCCAGCTCCCTCAGCACCTGGGAGCCAGGTGGTAGCCCTACCCCCTGACTCTGCCACCAGTCAACCTTGCAGGGTGATCAGCAGGGTGACTAGGCCCCACTCACACCTGCCTTGGTCTGGTGGCACCCACTGACCTGCTCCACCATCCCACCGTGGTCCCACTCTCGTCGGGGTCCATTGGGGCCAGCAGCACCTCCACAGCCGCCTGCTGCCAGTGCCATGTTTCTGATGTCCACCATGTTCTCCACCACCCCCTGCGGGTCAGCACACGTCATAGTGAGTGGTTGAACTCCCAGTCGAACTCCTGGTCAAGGGGGAAATTTGCATATTAGGCTTTTATTATATAGGATTAAAGCCCAGCCTTGTTTCCTGCCCATGTCGCAGATGCTTAGCCACCAGCAGGGTTAACTGACAATCACTCTAAACAAGGCTGGACAAAAGAAATAATAGTGGAAACTTGAGGAACTTTTGAAAGAATATACAGCTAATGTTCCAGAATGTTCAGCCACTTCAATATTCTCTTATAGGCCAGTCAAAAATAGCAAGCAGCACTTCTACCTCTCCTAGTCTGCCTTTGACCTCTCTTTGTGATCTTGCCCAGAACAGTCACTCAACTCCTCTATATATTAAAACATGTGGCTTTAAATCATGGGAATAAAACATGAAAACACTGGAGGAAATTCCTACAACCTCTCAGTCCCGGATCCCAACATCTCTCCACGTCTCAGAGGAGCTGAGTGTCTCAGGAGCGGCGCACATAGGCAGTTTGTTACACCTGCCAAGGAGGGACTGCCTACCCACCGTCCTACTGTCTCTCCCCTACGATGGGAGTGAAGGAAAGCAGAGTTTGCAACCCCAGAATATGCCTCTTTGTGATCCTGATTATTTTCAGGTGGTTATATTTTTGTGTTGTTTTTTCTTAATCCTCACCCAAGGATATTTTTCCCACTGATTTTTAGAGAGAGGAGGACAGGGAGAGACAGAGAAAGAGAAACATCGGTGTGAGAGAGACATGTTGATTGGTTGCCTCCTGCACATGCCCTGATCAAGGCCCCGGGCCAGGGAGGAGCCTGCAACCAAGGTGCATGTCCTTGATCTGAATTGAACACAGAACCCTTCAGTCTGCAAGTTGATGCTCTATCCACTGAGGGCTGGTGGTTATTTTTTATAATATTTTTATTGATTTCAGAGAGGAAGGGAGAGGGAGAGAGAGAGAGAACCATCAGTGATGAGAGAGAATCATTGATTGGCTGCCTTCTGCACACCCCACACTGGGGATTGAGCCTGCAACCCGTGCATGTGCCCTGACTGGGAATCCAACCATGATCTCCTGGTTCATAGGTTGACGCTCAACCACTGAGCCACCATGGCCTGGCTCAGCTGGTTATTTTTAAGAAATAAATACTGAGGAAGAACCTTCAACCTTCTCCCTCCCCCACAAATGCCTAAAAGAACTAAGATTGGGACCTGCTCCAGGAAGGGAGCTAGCATCTATATGGAACAACAGACTGACCAGTGACTATGACACACACTGTGGCAGCCAACTGGCATGATAGAGGCCCTAATTGGCTTCACCTAGCCTCCCACTGCCAGCCCTCGGCCCTGCCCCTGATCAGCACCCCTGCCACCACCAGCCCAGCCCAATCAGCCCCCATCGGGACAGGCTGGCTGGACCCCACCCGAGCACAAGTTCATGCACCGGGCTTCTAGTTACAGATAAAGATAGTTTAATATAAACTAGATGTGATAGGGTGGAACCTAACAAGACTCCTTTGATCAAAGTCCTCTAGTGCCCCATTGTTAAAGCCGGCCCAGCAAACATTTATTTACCAAACATTTGCTTTTCTTTTTTTTTTTTACCTTGATTTATCAATGTAATTATATAAACTTGAATTATAAGTGTAACACAGAAAAGTAGAAAAACTACTTCCCTTTTCGTGTAGTCTGTGCTGATTCAGACATATTAGTAGTCCTGAATTCAATTCTATAGTCACTTTATAAGATTACTCATAGATTCTATTGGAAACAGGGACGATTCCTGGGACAGTTATTGTTTTTGCTGCCCATATTCTATCTCCATGTGAATTGCTGTCCTCCCCTTTGAACTCCCAAACCACAACTCCTCCAACTTTTTTTTTTTTTTTTTGATTTTTTACAGAGAAGAAGGGAGAAAGATGAGAGTCAGAAACATCCAATGAGAGAGAAACATCGATCAGCGGCCCCCTGCACAACTCCCACCAGGGATGTGCCCGCAACCAAGGTACATGCCTTTAACCGGAATAGAACCTGGGACCTTTCAGTCCGAAGGCCGACGCTCTAGCCACTGAGCCAAACCGGTCAGGGCCCAACTGTTTTTTTAAACATAAGTGTTTGTTGTTGTTGTTGTTAATATATTTTTATTTGATCTCAGAGAAGAAGGGAGAGGGAGAGAGAGAGATAGAAACATCAATGATGAGAGAGAATCATTGAATGACTGCCTCCTGCACACACCCCCACTGGGGATCAAGCCCACAACCTGGGCATGTGCCCTGACTGGAATGGAACCGTGACCTCCTGGTTCATCCAAAGATGTTCAACCACTGAGCCACGCCAGCCAGGCCGGCCCCATGTTCTTAAGGAATTAAATTCAGTTATTTTCTCCTGTTACTGTGTCTTATGGCATCTTAATTATTCGACCAGCCAGAAGAACTAAGAGAAAGGGAAAATTTTCTTCTCCCTACAGGAGGAAAGGGGTTGTGCCATGGTCAGGAACACCCAAGGTTCCAGACACTGTGGTCTCGGGCCAGACCAGATGGAACTCAGGAGGAATGTTCCCACCGAAATTCAGGGAAGTGGTGAGGAGAAAGCTCCTGAGGGAAGAATATAGGTGGTGGTGTACACAGTTTTCACTCCTGCCAGTGACTTAAGAGGTTTCCCAGCAGGTTATAATTAACCTCCCTCTGAAACTAGCTATACAAGTTTGGCAACCCAGGTGATTTTTCTGGGTGTATTGTCCTAGGCTTGAATTTCATCAAGTTTATTTTTCTTTCTAACTCCAACTCAATGGGAAAAGGCAAAGTGTACATTTTAAAACCTAGGTATTTCCTGGTAATGATTTGTAGGAAAGAATCTTCCTGAGATTTGGATCAAGAAAGGAAGTGGAAATTGACATTTACGAGTGATAAGACAAAACCAGAAACATTTTTTTTTAAAAAGAGCAGTGCTTTTCTTCCAATGGAATAGACACAACCTTTTAGTTCAAATGTTAATTATTTGAGGCTTCGCTCTTAAAACAAACCCTTAAGTATCAAATGGTTCAATCCCCCAGGGACAAATCCCGAAAAGTTTCTGTTTCTGTCTAGTCTACTTCATCACCGGCCTGCATTTCAGACTGAAGCACCACATGATCTTCCTGCAACAATAACCCCTGACTAATAATCACTCTGTCCTCAAAGGAGCCTCTGAGAAGAGATGTAGGATGCTGCCTGGGGGCTTCTATCCCATAGTTCTGAGGATAACCTCTTGATGTGATAAGTCCCTCTCTATGATCGTTTATAAAAGTCTCTGCCCCAAGCATACAGGAGGAGCAACCTAGTTTAAGGCTTTCAAACTGGGAAACATTTGCCACTTGAGATATAGGAGAATTCTCCAGGGGACTGGGTTTTAGGAACTTGGTTTCTGAGCTTCAAATTCCTTATATACTCCTTCTGGAAATAAACTGGCCCTAGCTGGTTTGGCTCAGTGGATAGAGCATCGGCCTGCGGACTGAAGGGTCCCTGGTTCGATTCCGGGCAAGGGCAGATGCCCGTGTTGTGGGCTTGATCCCCAGTAGGGGGTTTGCAGGAGGCAGCCGATCAATGGTTCTCTCTCATCATGGATGTTTCCCTCTCCCTTTCCCTTCCTCTCTGAAATCAATAAAAACATATTTTTAGGAAAAAAGAAGAAGAAATAATCTGCCTGACAATGCTCCTCAGGTGAAGAGGTCAGACTCAGTTTTTGTTTGCCCATCTCTCCTTTCATAATTCCCCTTCTCCCGCTGCTATATTGTAAATCAGAAGACGCCTTAATCAGTAAGCCAAATTTTTTGGAGTCTTTTTCATTTCACTGGCGCTAGCGGGCCCAGAGGGAATATTGCTTCTCAAATTCTGGGGCCCAACATGGTGGAAGTCTTTCCTATTTGTATGTTTTTTAGTTCTTTGTTTTCCAAATTTGGAACAAAACTTCTGGACCTTCTGAGAAAGAAGTCCTGTGTGCTGGGAAGGGGCTGTGAGACCACATCTCAAGGCCTGGCCTGGGGCCAGCACTGACAACTCTGCCTGGGACATGGTTTATGGCCTCTTTGGAATGGGAGCAGTGTTATTTTCCCCTATTATTTAAGCAAGCAAACGTTTACAGAAGCCAGAATAGCAGTTTTTACCCAAGGTGGAGGTTACTATGCTTCACCAAGTGCCTAAATAAATAAATAAGATGTATGCCCCATCCACCCCGAATTTTAGCAGTGTGTGCTACTTTCAAGTGTAAAAACCTCTGAGCATCAAACCAAAGAATAACTCAGGAATGTACAGCTCCTGAGGGAATAGCTCTCTGAGAGTTAAGTCAGTGTCAGGGAGGAAAGTTAACTTTCCCTCTACTCTTCTACACTTAGACACCCTCTTCCCAGCCCCCAGCCCCAATTAATAAAAGATTAACAGGAGCAAAGCAAACAGAAGTGAAATAACATATATGTCTCCTGTATACATGGGAGAGACCCTGGAAAATTGAGTAAGTCCCTGAAATGGTCCCAGCCTCCACCTTAAATACCATCCCCTACTAAAGACAAAAGATGTTTGCATGGGAAACCAGTTATAGGAGTTTCCCAGGAAAAAGCACAGTAAACAAGGGGAAGGTTGTAATACAGACTTAAATCTGTCTTCTCTGATAGGATCGTGTTTCTAGAGACTCAGAGTCACCTCCTGTTCCTGGTACAGACGGGAAGACACCCTGACAAATGGAGATTCCCTTATATATGCAAATGTCTCTTACAAAGGGTAACTTCTACTCAAGTTTTCAGAGATTCTCCTGTGTCTGCTGGTTCTTAAAAACAGCCAGCTCAAGATAATCCTTATGCCAAAGAGCATGCTTTGAGGTGGCATATTCTGTTCCCCTTCACCAGCTTCTCAGATGGCTTAGGAGCACAAACCAAGGTTTTATTTCAAACTCCACAAAAGAAAGAGGCTCCTGAGCAAGCCAATTCCAAGATCCTCTTTTAGTAGAGGTATGTGATACAATAAAGGAACTACTGGTTAAAGAGTGTCAGCAGTCAGCTGGGGCGGGGGGGGGGGGGGGGGGGGGGGGGGGCAGGGAGAGGGACCAGAACTTTCCAGAAAGAGATTGCTTAAACATTTTATCAGGATTGTTTATTATCTCCCAGCACAGGACTGCAAATTACATTAGACATAAAAGTTCTATTCCAGACTAGATTTTGGACAATTTTCTCTCTTAAGACCTGAAAAAAGAGAGAGAGAGAGCTTTGGTAATAATAATAATAATAATAGTGATAGAAATGGCAATTTACTTAATCCAGGTGACAAACTGCTTTATCTGAGCATTACAAGTAGATGTGAGATAATATTTCACATATATTTGAATTGAAAAATGAAGTCAGATTTTCTTTAAAGATTTCCATTTCCCTTCTTTCAGCTCTTGGCTTAAATGTCACCTCCTTCAGGAAGCCCTCCCAGACTACCCCCTTCCTATTACACATTTCACTAACATCTCCTTTACCTGCATTCTTTCCTATTGTGATTTATTGTTTACTTTTGAAATACTTTGATTAAAATCTGTCTCTCCTATTAGAGCACAAGCTCCACTAGGGCAAGAATTACTGTATTTTCTGGCATATAAGATGACATTTTAACCCGGGTGTCGTCTTATAAGGAGGGTGCTGAAACTTCTGAGCCGGACTGGAAAATCTGCGGTGGCCACATACAGTGGGGGGAGCTCAAAAACGGCCACACTCCATTCATTTCAATGGAGCCGGACGGAGACTGCAAGTGTCTCCGGAAGGCTCCTTTTTGTGCCGCATACGGTCTCTGTCCGGACTTTTTAACCCAGGAAAATCTCAAAAGTTGGGGGTCGTTTTATACGCCAGAAAATACGGTATGTCAGTTTTAGGTCCACCATTGTTTGGTAAACAGGGAGAGGGCTAACATTTTGCACAATACTTTAAAAGTTAGTTTGCTTGAGCTAACTGGTTTGATAGGGGAGACTGGCTTTGCTATTAGGTTAGAGAGCAGGCATTTTCCATGAACTGAATGAGTTAAATGAGCTGTGCCAAGATTTTGAAGCAATAAGAATATATTTCAGTAGGTGCATAATGTACAGTACATCAGATATGACATTCTTTGCAGCTGTTTAACCTATGATTTTACAAACATAAGATGTCAGTTAGAAACGGAGGGAAAATTTAAAGATGTAAAAGACAAAATAAAATGTATGAAGGGCTACACAATTGTTCAGAATTCCTTTAGGGCAGCGATTCTCAACCTGTGGGTCGCGACCCCTCAAATAATTAACATTTCACAGGGGTCGCTTAAGACTATCCTGCATATCAGATATTTACATTACGATTCATAACAGTAGCAACATTACAGTTATGAAGTAGCAACGAAAATAATTTTATGGTTGGGGGTCACCACAACATGAGGAACTGTATTTAAAGGGCCAGAAGGTTGAGAACCACTGCTTTAGGGCATATTCAAGCAAAGGTGTTTGAATGAAACTGAAATAGTACAATCCCTACATTAATGTAGGACTCAGGCGCTTCCACTCTTCCTGGGTGGGTATCAGTCAGCATCTGCTTGAACACATTTGGTGATGGGGAAATTCCTTCCTACACTACAGCTCAAAACATTGTGGGAAAGCTCCACTGAGGAAAAAGTTCAGCTAGCTTCCAGTCCAACACTGTCTCTTTGTTCCCATTCACCCAACTGTTTCCTTAACTCTGCCTCTGGGTCTGGAATACCCCCTCACCCACTGAGTGGGATTTTGATGATTCCAAGATAGACATATCAGATATCTAGTCCTTCAATCATTCTTTAGTAAATACTAGAGCCCGGTGCATGGCATTCGTGCACTGTGGGGTGGGGGTGGGGGGGAATCCCTCAGCCAGGCTTGCGCCCTCTCTCAGTCCAGGACCCCACAGGGAATGGGCCTAAGCCAGCAGACGGACATCTCCCAAGTGGTCCTTAGTGCTGCTGTGGAAGCAGGACAGGCTCCCACCACTGCTGCTGTGCTCACCAGCCATGAACCCAGCTTCTGACTGAGCAGGGTTCCCCCTGTGGGAGCACACTGACCACTAAGGGGCAGCTCCTGCATTGAGCGTCTGCCCCCTGGTGGTCAGTGCACATCATAGTGACCAGTCGTTCTGCCGTTCAGACAATTTGCATATTAGCCTTTTATTATATTGGATAATTTTTTGAAGATCCCTGCTCCCCTTCACCTAATTAACTGCTACTCTTCCTCAGCAATCAGCTTAAATGTCCCTTCCAGCACCTCTAAGCAATGTGTCAATTTCTTACACAGGGAAAGGGGGAGGTGAGGGTAAAATACATAGACTGTCCTCATAGAGCATGGCCTTTTTTTAAGTCTGAAGAAAGCCATCTCCCAACACTTCCACCTGCATTTTATTGGCTGGGATGTATCACACAACAACCCTTAGTGGTAAGGGAGGCTGGGAATTCTAGTATTTTGCTTTCCAGTTATCCTCATAAAGTCCAGGTGTAAGGTGAGAAAAGTGATGAAACATTTATTGCAAGAATGACAAGCTATAATTTACAAGTATTTAGGACGATTATAAGATAAACTAGCCTATCAGCCAACAAAGTAGTTGTTTAAATAAAACAAACAAACCTTCGACACAGTATAAAATTATGCAACTTTCTAATTATGTTGAAGCAAAACATAAAATGCAGACTCTCCAAAAAAAAATAAAGTCATATATACGGCCGGAGGTTTTTTTTCTTAAAAGTTTACATTGACTTTGGTTTCCACTTCCACCTCCGGTGTCTTACACCAAAATGTTAAATGGTCGTGACTTGTGTATTTTTAATCAGCATATAAGTCAGAAATTCTTAAAATATATTTTAAATGTGGATTACACCATTACATGATTTTATCTATAAAGCTATTTGATATTTTAAAAAATATATTTTTGTTGATTTTAGAGAGGAAGGGGGGGAGAGAGAGAGAGAGAGAGAGAGAGAGAGAGAGAGAGAGAGAGAGATGGAAACATCAATGATGAGAGACTTATTGATTGGCTGCCTCCTGCATGCCCCACACTGGGGATCAAACCTGCAACCCGGGCTTGTGCCCTTGACTGGAATCGAACCCTGGACCCTTCAGTCCATAGGCTGACACTCTATCCACTGAGTCAAACCAGCTAGGGCAACTATTGGATTTTTTAAGGCAAATTAATTTGAAAAACACACACAAATGTTCACTTGATTATGCTTAAGACCATTTTCTTCCGGTGAATCAGCATGATTTCTTCATCACATTAGGCATATTGGCAGTTTCATTTCCCGTTAAGGAAACCGTATCTTCAGAACTTAGATAACCCTTTGCCTTTACTATTTGAGTACTGAAAATAAACACAGACGAATATGAAACACACTTATCGTATTTGGGCAATAGGATATCAGATGTTTTTTCAGAATTATTTTAAAGGTCTAGAAGGGGATTATTTGTTCTGACTGGAAAAAATGACCTTTTAACCAGGATTTATATGGAAGGTCTATTTTTGAAGCTGTTCTGGCTGATGCTAGTGGATTCGTGCCCAACTTCTTTCTTTTTGAAAAACAGAACCACAACATCGTCACAATATCCACCCTCCTGCCTGGACTCTTAGAGTGAAGTCTGGGGTGACTCCAGGAATAATATTTTCCCAGTATACGCTGCATTCAGCAACCTAGCAACTTTTAGGCATGTTTTTCATTCTTAGTGTTTTGTTTTAGAAAAAGTTCAAAAGAAGATAGGGTGAAAAGCCTAAATAAAGGATAAGGAAGATGAGGAGAAAGAAAGAATTTAAAAATAGAAGCACATGACTTGCAAGCAAGGAAGGGGGAAGAGCAAGGAGGGAAAGGGGGTTGTTAAGAAATCAGAGAGGAAGTGTGCTGAGCGACAGGGCGGACAGGTGAGCAACTACTGAACATTTTGTGAGGTGTCTGTATTGTATAGGGGTCTGTGTGGCAATGACATTAACCTAGCATCCTGTAGACATTGCAGGGACTACATATAGGGTTGTTTGGTTTCTGATTTTATTTAAACAAAACAGTCAGATTTAGAGTTTTCTGTCTGGAAAGCAAAACATCAGAATTCCAGCCCGGCAAGAACCGGGAGGTCTCAGGTTCAATTCCTGGTCCTGGGCACATGCCCAGGTTTCAGACTTGATCCCCCAGTTGGGGGCATGCAGGAGGCAGCCAATCAATGATGTTTCTCTCTCATTGATGTTTCTACTTATCCTTCTCCCTTCCTCTCTCTCTAAAAAAGCAATAAAAACATCTTTTTTAAAAAATCAGAATTCCAAATATTATGGCCTGTAGTAGCTACAATTTGGACTAGCCCACTCATCATTTCTCTTGTTTTAATAGTTTACAGAACTTCCCTTCCACCTACATGGTCTTGGTGTCCTAGTAAGAATATTAGCCTTGATGTCCTGCACCTTCCAAAGTCTCCGACCCCAGGAGTTGACTCAGGGCTTGTGTACCCGTGTTTCCCAGCTCCCACTATTTGCAGATAGTTCCCGGCCTGGGGGCGGTAGCGTGGGGCTGTTGGCTGCCTTCTTCAGTGCCTTCAGGGAGCACCTGCTGCCCTGTGGGAATCAGAGACAAGCTCTGGGGGAGCGGCACAGTGGTTTGAGATGTCTCTCCTGCTTATAGGCAGCCTCGTATTACTAAGCCTCGTATTACTAGCTCTTCTCCCCACTTACGTCCTTCCCGCCATTGTGTGTACAACACGACCCTGGCATGTAGTAGGGTCACAAGTAAGACTTGTTCAATCTCCATTCTTTTTCAGTGACAGAAAATAAATTAAAACCAGAACGTTTTGTATTAAGTGATCATATTAGGTGGCTGCTTAAGAGACAACATTTACTGGGCACAACTTACATTATCTCCTCTAATCAATACAACCAACAGGGGAGGTAGATGTGCAAATTTATGATCTGGGAATTCTGAACTGAGTTATAAATCGCAAGAAATGCAAGTACCTCTGACTCTACATTCTGTTTGAGAAAACAAACTCTTTACACACATACACACACACAATGGGTACATTTAGCAAATTTGTATCGTATTACTATTCCCAGTATCTGAGGGATAAAGGATGTTCAAGGACAAGGCCTTACATGCTGAATAAACTGGAACAAATCATCCCCTTGAGTTTCATCAAATACATTTCTCAAGCAACAAAATATGTGATTCAGTGTAGAAAAACTAAACACTCATGCAAATAACATCTTTTCTGATGCAGATAACATATATTTCTGTGAGACTTTAGCCAATCTTGGTAACTGCCTCTACAACCCAGTTGTTAGAGTGGAACCTTCCAGAACTGCGACTGTGACCCTTAACAAGATAGCTGACCTGGGTATCTTTTCATTTGTTTTGACTTCATTTATGTGCTTAAATCCAAAGTTGCAAATAACAGGAAATAAGCCACAAGGTTAGCCAGTGAACATCAAAGGTGGACGGAGACCAGGAGGCCCACTGTGAGAAAGAATTATAAGGGGAAACATTCCCGTGAGAATGAGTCACAAGCATTCAATACTCACTAGAACCACAAGAAGCAAATTGTGTGGTAACCCTCCTCTGTGGACATCCCCCAGTAAGAAGAGACCTAGAGCTCTTTGAAAAGTGTGAAGTGCCATACCTAGGCCAAATATTCTTTTTTAAAAATATATTTTATTGATTTCAGAGAGGAAGGAAGAGGGCGAGATAGAAACATCAATGATGGTAGAGAATCATTGATCGGCTACCTCCTCTATACCCCTCACAGGGGCTCGATCTCACAACCTGGGCATGTGCCCTTGACCGGAATCGAACCTGGGACTCTTCAGTCCACAGGTCAACGCTCTATCCACTGAGCCAAACCGGCTAAAACTAGACCAAATATTCTTAAAATGGAAAAATGATTTCTTAATGGAAATTAATGTCAGGGCATACTGATTTATCAAACATACATTTTATCCATTTGTTCTTTCTTGTAGAGAGAATAATCCTTGAGGGATAGTTGGTTTTGTATGTATCAGATCATAAATGTCACACATTATGTGGCACTTTAACTTTGAAATGAAAGTTGTCAATTTTTATTTTATTTTTTTAATCCTCACCAGGGGATATTTTTCCATTGATTTTTTTAGAGAGGGTGAAAGGGAGTGGGTAAAGGGAGGGAGGGAGAGAAGGAGGGAGAGAGAGTGAGAGGAAAGAAGGAAGGGAAGGAGGGAAGAAGGAGGGAAAGAGAGAGAGGAGGGAAACATCGATGTGAGACACGCACATCAATTGGGTGCCTCCTGCATACCAGGGATGGAACCTGCAACCCAGGTACTTGCCCTTGACCAGGAATTGAACCCAAGACCCTCCTCCAGTGCTCAGGCCAAAGTTCTAACCACTTAGCCATGCCAGCCAGGGCAGTCTGTCATTTTAAAAATAAAGCTGCTAAGCGAAGTCAATCAGATGGAAAAGGATAAGAACCATATGATTTCTTTCATATGTGGGATATAAACAGAAAGCAACAAATGAATGAACAAAACAAGCTCATAGACACAGACAACAGAATGGTGGCTACCTGAAGGGAAGGGGGGTTGGGAGAGGATGAAGAGGGTGAAGAGGGTCAGATATATTGTGATGAAGGAAGACTTGACTTGGGATAGTGAGCACACACTAGAATATACAGATGGTGTATTATAGAAGTGTGCACCTGAGTGGTAAATTTACAAGTCATGTTTGGGGGGAAGCAGCAGCAACCTGTGCTTCCTCTTCAGCACAGTGGTTCCCAGCCTTGAGGAACTTTACAAAAATACTGATGTCCAGGTCCCCTAGGACAGAATAAATGTCCAAAATGAGACTGTTCAAGAGATGGGATGCTGTGTGTGTGTGTGTGTGTGTGTGTGCGTTTAGTAATGTGGTGTAAAGGTGTAGCACAGCAGTGCTTGACATCAAACTTACTGTTAACACTGTCTGGCCAAAAGCATGTGTCACCCTAAAAATATGTATGTGGTGGCAGGGCGGTGAAGGGATTAAGAAGTACAAATCAGCCCAAACCAGTTTGGCTCAGTGGATACAGCATCGGCCTGCGGACTGAAAGGTCCCAGGTTCGATTCTGGTCAAGGGCATGTACCTTGGTTGTGGGCACATCCCCAGTGGGGAGTGTGCAGGAGGCAGCTGATCGATGTTTCTCTCTTATCGATGTTTCTAACTCTCTATCCCTCTCTCTTCCTCTCTGAAAAAAATTAATAAAATATATTTAAAAAAAGAAGTACAAATCGTTACAGAATAGTCATGAGGAAGTAAAGTTCCGCATAGGGAATATACTCAATAATCCTATATAATAAAAGGTTAATATACAAATTGACTGAATGGTGGAATGACTGGTTGCTATGACACGTATTGACCACTAGGGGGCAGACACTCAATGCAGGAGCTGCCCCCTAGTGGTCCGTGAGCTCCCATAGGGGGAGCGCCACTCAGCCAGAAGCAGGGCTCACAGCTGGGTGGTGAGAGCCTCCCTGCCTCCATGGCAGCACTAAGGATGTCGGACTGCCAACTTAGGCCTGCTCCTCCAGGGCAGCAGGCCTAAGCCATCAGTCAGACATCCCCAAGGGCTCCTGACTGTGAGAGGGCGCAGGCCAGGCTGAGGGACCTCCCCCTCCAGTGCACAAATCTTATGCACTGGGCTTCTAGTATTCTAATAACTAGGCATGGTGCTGGACCAGTGTGGGATTTATTGGGATGATCACATATTATGTAATGTCTGGTTACTGGGGTGTACAAAAATATATATCATTAAAAACAAAAATGTATGCAATAGTGTGCATGCAGTGGCTTTGACTTCTGTCTAGTTTTATTTCACATGCCTAACAAAGAAAGCTTTAAGAAAGAAAAAAGTAATCTAACTCCTATCTGAGAACTCATTCTAGTAAAGGAAAATGAGATTTAATGAGAAAAGGCCAAAATTATCATAAAGAAGTGAAATCAAATTGAAAATTTTCAAGTCTAATCTCCAAATGAAAGGCTCACTGCTGTAACTTTGCTGTAACTTCATTTTGATATAGTTTCATTTTGATGTAAATTATGCTCCACATTTTTTTCTGTCTTCTGAAACATTGGTGTTTTCTTTTTTTTTCTTTTGTTTTTTTTAATTTATCTTTATTGTTCAGATTATTACAGTTGTTCCTCTTTTTTCCCCCATAGCTCCCCTCCTCCCAATTCCCACCCCAACCTCTGACCTTGCCCCCCCATTGTCCTCATCCATAGGTGTACAATTATTGTCCAGTCTCTTCACGCATCCCCAACACCCTTAACCCCCGAAAATTGTCAGTCCAC
>PVJC01017541.1:0-32364 GCA_004026665.1 Murina feae | reverse complement strand
GAGGCTCCCACGTGGCGGCGGGCACCCGCCCCACCGCAGACCTCTCCTTCCGCGCGGCCCCTCCCTCCGGCCGCCGCGCCGCGCGGTCCTCCACCGCCAGGGGGCGGGCGCGGCTCCCGGCGGCGGGGACCCGTTGGCGGCGGCGGCGGCGGGGAAGCGGGGGAGGAGGCCCGGCGGCGAGCTGGCTTCCTCCCGGCCAGTGGCGGGGTGCGTGGCGGCCGGAGGCGCTCGGGAGCCAGCGGAGGGGCGCGCGGGCGGCGGCGGCGGCGGCTGCTCCCGGCGGCCCCGGCAGCACTGACCGCGGGGAGGCCGGAAGGCGGCGCGCTCGGCGGAGAGGCGGGCGGGAGGCCGGTGAGACGCGGCGAGGCGGCGGGGCCGCGGCCCGGGGCGGGAGCGTGGCGGGAGGGTCGGGGCGCGGGGCGCGCAGCCTCCCTGCACCTCCCGCACCCACGGCTGCCGGCCCGGCCGCTGCCCCGCGCGGTCTCCCCCCGCAGGCGTCGCGCCCGGGTCCGCGGAGGGGGCGGCGCCGCACCCGGCACCGGTGGGCGCTGCGCCGGGCACTGGGCGCGCTCTGGAGTCGGGGTGCGGGGGGCAGAGGTGCGGGGGCCAGAGGTTGGGGGCTCGCCGGGCCGGGGATGTGGGCTGAGCGTCCCGGGGCGGATGGAGCTGCTGCCCCTCGGAGCTCAGCCGAGGCCCGTGCAGCGCGCTCGCAGCAAAGTTTTCGCGGCCCTTCCGCGGGAGGGACTTCTATATTTGCAGCCGCCCAGCCCGTTGGTGTGGGTGCCACTGATGCATGCGCTGCGCCCTCTTTTCCTTGCATCCCAACTGGTTCCCCAGCCTCGCCGTTCCCGCCGCGTGTGAGGACGAGGGAGCCCAGACCTAAATGACATCAGGGATGGACGGACGGGCATTGAGATACCCAGCTGTGTGTGTGGTTTCATCTGCCTTTGACTGATTGATTTTTTGGTATAATGCATAACCAACGTCTGACGGACAGAACCTTGTCTTTGTTTCCTTTTATTTAATAAAGAACACATAAGGACGCAATGATACTAGGTACTGTTAGAAGGCTTACTAGATAGTGTGCCAAGCTTGTTTCATAGGCACGTCTGTTTCTTAGGACCCACAGACGAGGCCCTTTTATCTGCCATTCCCGATTTTACAAAGAAAATACGAACTCCCTGGGGGTTGATGGAACAGTGGACCCCGCACCCCTTGGATCCTGGACCACCTCGGGGATTAGTGATATTCTGACTGTTTACAGGTTTGGGGCAACATGACTTACAGTCATGCGCTTCCAGACCTGTGTCTCAGAAGAGTATGACGGAGCTGAAAAAGGTCCTGTCCCGTCCTGGCCGGTGTGTTCCAGTGGTTAGAGCGCGGGCCCGTGGGCGGAAGGGCTGGCCTGCACCAAAGTGTGGCCGGTTGGATTGGGGTCAAGGGCACGTACCTGGATTGCAGGTTCAATGCAGAGGTTCCATCTCCACCAGCCCCCTTGGGGTGGGAGCGGGAGGCAGCCAATCCATGTATCTGTTTCATACA
Source organism: Murina feae (assembly GCA_004026665.1). Taxonomy (NCBI): domain Eukaryota; kingdom Metazoa; phylum Chordata; class Mammalia; order Chiroptera; family Vespertilionidae; genus Murina; species Murina feae. The sequence continues at coordinate 30,822 of PVJC01017541.1, read as the reverse complement.
TTTTTTTTCTTCTCTTTCTTGCTCCTCCAATTCTCCCTTCCACTCCCTCTAAAAAAATCACTGGAAAAAATATCCTAGAGTGAGGACTAACAAAACAAAAATTCTTATCACCCAGTGACATAGTACAAGGCATTGCTCACCTGTCTGAGGTGGTGCTCGTGTAAGCAGGCCTGTGCTGCCAAGTGGTCTAAAAGCAGGTACAGCTGACCCTTGAACAGCTGGGCGTGAAGGCCTCCATCCTGCACAGCAGGAAATCCAGGTGTAAGTCTCACATAGTCAGCTTTCTCACCATAGATTCCACCCACTGCAGGCTGACAACTGCGGGCTTCCCACCGCAGGTCCCGGTTGCGGATCAGATACACTGTCTCAGTCCACAGTGAGTTGAATACCCAGACGTGAAGGGCTGACTGTATTTCTTGAAAAAAAAAAATCTGCATAGAAGAGGATCCTCAGTTCAAACCAGTGTTGTCCAAGGGTCAACTGAACGTGTATTCAGTAAATAATACTTTCTAATTATAAGAAACAATTATGTGACTGGTCTGGGTATTCACTATCCTATACTTTTTATCATTTTAGAGTGTCGTCTCTTAACGAGTTCAGTGTCTCTGGTCAGGGTACTTACAGAAATCAACCAATGGCGCCAGCCAGTTTGGCTCAGTGGATAGAGCGTCAGCCTGCGGACCAAAGGGTCCTAGGTTCAATTCTAGTCAAGGGCACATACCTTGGTTGCAGACTCCTCCCCAGCCTGGGCCCTGGTCAGATTTGTGCAGGAGGCAGCCAATCAATGTGTTTCTCTCACATCGATATTTCTCTCTCTCTTCCAATGGAAAAATATCCTCAGATGAGGATTAAAAAAAAAAATAAAAGAACCAATGAATGTATACATACATAAATGGAACAACAAATTGATGTTTCTCTTTCCCCATCATTCCCCTTTCTCTAAAAGTCAATAAATTTTAAAAATAAAGAAGTTCAATGCAGTGATTCTCAACTCGAGGACCTTTCAGAACCTCCTACAGATGAGACCTTTGATTGTTTTAAGTATACAATCTTATATTGGATATATATTAGTGTTAGATGTACAATATAACGACTTGACATTTTTATAACTAACAGTGTGTTCACCCCACTAATTCTAGTAATTGTCTGTCTCCATGTAAACTTTTTAAAAAAGGACACACGCCAGGTTCCCCCAAAATCCCCAATGTAAGGGCTTCTGTTTAAAAGGGAGTTAAATTAATGAGCACCACTGGGTTAAAGCAACTTACAAAATAAACTTAATGGATGTTTTATTGCAGAATTTTAATGTGGATTGCTACCTTAAGCATTGCCAACTAGTTAATATTCCCATAGTTAATGAAGCTACATTAAAAAGGAAAAAGGCAATTGGAGGGAGGGTCAAAGAGCTAAGAGACTGTTAAGTGGCAAAAAGAGTAGTGTTCACTGTTGAGGATCATAAGTCTTCTATTTTTACCACGTATTTTAGGTCTTAAATGGTGCGTCTCAGTATTTTAAAAATTTTGTGTTCATTTAAAAATGTGAGCGTCCCTACTATGCGCCACTAATTATTACAGGTATCTTGGAGGCTGTGTATGAGTAAGACAGCCTGGTCCCTCACAAAGCTACTTTACTTTCTCTGAGACAGTAAGTCAGTCTCTTTTTTTCCTATTTTATACCATTTCCTAAAGTTGAAAGGGGCAAGACCCAAGAAGCAAAATATTTTGGTCTTAAGTCTCACAAAAATCCATCCAGTTCGTCTTGAACTTGGTCTCAAAGGATTCTATCTTTGGGATCAGACAATCTGGATTTTAAACTGCGGTTCTGCATTTTGTCGCTTTGTGAATGGCATTGACCAGTTTATTTAATATGCGTTGCCTTGTTCTCTTGGAGAGATTGGACACGTTTCCCAAGATCTTGAGGCTTTAAAAGGTTTTATGATTTTTATTCAGCTCCTTACATTTTGTCTGCTGACATTTCAGGAGAGGAAATTGAGTGGCCCAGGACCTCCGGGTCCTCCGCTGCTCCGTCAGTGCTCTTGCTTGAAATGGTTCTATTACGTTTCCCTTATTTCTAATCTAACTTTTTCATCTGCTGTTTATAATTATTCTACTTTTACTCTAGTGACTGTTTTCTTTTTCAATTTTCTTTTAAAATTCAATTCATATAACAGCATTTGCCATTTTAAAGTATACACTTCAGTGGCATTTAGTACATTCACAGAGTTGTGCGGTTATTACTTCTGTTTAGTTCTAAAATATTTCTTCACCCCAAAAGGGAATCTCATGTCTATAAAGCAGCATGTGCCACGCCTTCTTCCTCCAACCCTTGGCAACCCCTGCCTTCTGTCTTTATGGATTTACCTGTTCTGGATATTTCATGGAAATGGAGTCATAAAATATGTGGTCATTTGCATCTGGTTTCTTTCATTGACGATAATATTTTACGGGTTCATCCACGGGATGGCATATATGAGGACTTCATTCCTTTCTTGTCACTGAATAACATTCCACTGTGGATACATACTGCATTTTGTGTAGTCATTCATCCATTGATAAAAACCTGGTGAGTTTTTGTGTGCTAGTGAGAAAAAGTTATACGGACATCTCCAGCAAAGAGTTAGTTTCTGGATTTTCATCCTCAATTCTGCAAGGTTCATAAAGGTGGTGTCATAATATCAGGTGTATTTTACTACCCGTCAACGCCATCATATGCAGTAAGTGATCTTTAAATGTGTTTTGAAGGAACTGTGATGGGTAAAAATGAATTATTGCTTCAGAAAATTTTACACTAGAAGCTTCTTACACATTTTTATTTATTTATTTTTGGCAAATGGCTGCTAATTTGCATTGTTTGGATTTTTTTGTTTGTTTTTTAGAATTGATGAGCTATCCAGGACCCTTGGGCAGATGGAACTGTTATCAGAGAAATGCATGCCTGGCCTTTCTCCTCTGCTAGTGGGCATGGGGTTCTTGGGGTGCCACTGGAGTGTTTCCAGAGGCCCCCAGGGGACGATGACATGTGGTAGAAAGCTTTCTTTGTGTAGAATTGCATCATTGGGTTTCCAAAGGCCAATCTCCCTTAGTCCAGTCCTGGAGGAGGTGCAACTGGGAATTCAGCAGAGCTAGAAGCAAAGCCAGTGGCCAAAGTTTCCTTCCCATGGTGCAGCTGGGTTTGCTTTGGTATTAGGCTAGTTGTAGTCCATTAGCCTGCTGTGTGTGGTGTCCACCTGGCTGTGGGACATGCGGGCGAAATGCAGGGGCATAAGCGCCTGGAAAGCCAGGAATGAGAACCAGGAGGCAAGAGAGCAAATTCCTTTGTTTAGGAGTTTAAGCGTCTCGAATCTTCCAGCCCTTGCAATGGCCATGCCTGCTCTGGCCAATGACCTGTTCCCAGGTGTGACTGACAGACAGGTGCCTTCCCTATGTCACCCAGTCTTTACTGGGCGTGTGTCTATTTCCCTGTCCAGTCCCTTCCCTCGGGGATTGTGGGGAGCAGATGGGTGGCTTTGCAGCTTCCTGGCAAAGCTGCACAAATGAATGCCCACAATATTTGGCCTCTCCCTTGCTCCTTTCCTGTTATTTATAACTAGTTAATTACAGTGGTATCAGAATCACTCTGCTCCTATATTTGTTCACAGGGGAGGTCTGACTGACGGAATTACATTTCCCTTGCAGTTCTGTGGATTATAAAGGCAGTCAAGTGCGGTGGATAGGTAGGGGAGTTCCTAAACATCCAGTCACAACAGGAACCTTTAACTTCTCATCTGATAGAATGTAAAATAGCTGCATGGATGAAGATAGTTATAATGTATGTTAATTTCCCTCATCCCTTTTTGTAGCAGTTCAATAACTGGATACTTCTTTACCCAACTTATGTTAAACTTAGAGTTAAAATGTATTTAGTTTTATTTGTGTCAGTGTTGTCAATAATATCTTTATTTCTATCCTTTTATCTTTCTTCCTCTTCTTAGATGGGCGGCAGAGTGTAAGATTACGTTAGTTTAGATTACAACTGTTTATTTTTTTATTTTTTAAACTTTTAAAAAATTTTATTTTTCAATTATAGTTTATATTTAATATTTGTGGGTTTTTTCATTTTATTTTTTATTTTATTTTACTTTTTTTTTAATTTTGTTTTATTGCTTAAAGTATAACAAAGAGTATTACATATGTCTCCTCCCCCGCCCCCTTGACATTCCCCTGGCTTCCCCTTCCCCCCAGTGTCTTGTGTTCAGTGGTTATGCTTATAACAACTGTTTATTTTTATTAAATTTATTGGGTTGACATGGGTTACAATCTTAAAGGTTTCAAGTGTACATTTCTATGATCTGTATATTGCATTGTGTGACCACCACTCAAAGTCAAACCATCTTCCATCACCATATACTTGGCCCCTTACCTTTTCATATTATACTTGTTTAGTCAACAGTTGTAGGACTCTGAAGGAGCAGGCAAAGTTAAAGTCCTTTTGTCTTGTTTTCTGTTTGGGGGATGTCTGTGCTCTTGATTACAGAATCTATCACTTTCATTTCTTCAACTGGATTATGACATTTTAAGCAAAATTCTGCTTTGGTAGATGAAGAAAAACTGCAGGCAAACAGCTGGGTGATGTGTATCTAACGCTGTTGTAACCACTGCAGACAGTTTTCCCTGCTCTGCTCTTCAGCATGTTCTCCCGCGTTATTTACTGCCGCCTCCCACCTGCTGCCTCCCCTGCACAGAATGACCTCCATTCATTGTAAAGGAAAGAAGGGAGATTCTTGTCATGGTGTAGAGTTTTAATCCTTTTTCCTAAGGATTCTGGGCTGAGGAATTGGCATTCTAAAAAGCCCACAGGTGATTTTGGGGTCCATGCTGTGGGTGACATTGCAGTTAGGGCTTCAAAAAACCAGTACCGTGTTTCCTTGAGTCTAAGGTGTTCGTAAGGTACACCATTATTTTATATATACTACAAAGAAAAAATCTGGTGAGCCTGATCCCGAGTTGAGACATGTTACATGAGGAAAGTAGTGTGCGCTTTAGAGTCAGCAGGATAGAGTGAGCGTAGGCCCCTCTTTGTTGTGATAAAAGGTTATTAGGAAGCATAGAAACTATGAAATAAAGTAATTACAATGCAACATTTCTTCAGACCTTTTACTATGTAAAATATTTGTTTATAATAAACTTTAATATAAGGTGTCCTTACTTGACGTTTATTTGTCATGATGATTGTACTGATGACTTTTAAAATACAGTTTAGCTATATTCTAGGCTATACTGCACTCCAGTTTGACCCGTATAGTTTTCAGTTGATGGCTGATGGCACAGTTCAGGAGCATTATTTCTAGCTTCTTTGTAGTTTAGTGATTTCCGTTTGTAATTGCAGTACACTGAAACACTTAATGTCACTTTGACATTGGGTATGGCTTGACTATTTAATTATCTTTATCACCCCCTAACCCTCATGAAGGGCAGCGAGCTGTTTATAAGCATCTATACCAGCCACCTCCTGTCCCTCTCATGAATGTTAACATCTGTCAGAGTGAACCTGCGCTCTGGCTGCCATTATGGGCACACTGGGTATTGAAGGAGAACAGATCTGTCTACACTAATGAAACTTCAGTGAAGCACTAACCCACCTGCTCATAGTGCTTCCTTTCTTGGCATCATCTTGGAAAATAAATTAACCTTTTCAGGAAAAAGGTGCTTAGCTATATATTAGACTTGTGAGGGTGGCAGAGCATGTGCCCATTTAGTTTTTAATCATTGAAAGAAGTGCTTGTTGATTACCTGAAATGTTTCAGAAATCTGATCTCTCCCTTGTGGAGAAGTAAGCACGTCAGGTCTCTTTAGCTGAGGCATGCTGAAGGAGCAGTGGTATGGCAATCTTCATGTTGAGATGACCCATGCTGAAATACTTTTGCTCCCAAATGTAGTGTGTGTGACCGGTCTGTTGGGTTTAACTTCGACAAGAACTAAGTGCTGAGGTGTCCTAAATTGAGTGACAGCAGGCCAGGATGGGAGGCGGATCGGTTAATAACTGACTGCAGGGCAGAAGCAAGGGAAGATGCTCATTCCTGATGTGTGTTGACACTGAATGCACTCCCAGGGGGCTCTTTCTGGGTTATCCAGAGGGAATAGTCCAGTAGCCCACCCCCAGGCGCCACACACCCCCAGGCCCTCTATTTCTTGCTTACTCGTGATCTGTGATCTTCCCTTCCTGTTGCCCACACCCAATCCTAAAGAGCAAACACTTCCTTAGGGACTCTGCACTCCTCCCAGAACTAGCTCTGCCTCCCTTTCTCTCACCCCTTTATCTCAGCCAATGTAAGTTCCTCCAGATTGCCTTACATCTTTCTTCCCCAAACTGTTGCTTCAAAGAGCCCCCTCAGCTCCCGGACTGCCTGCGGACTGTCCTCTCCCCTGGCTGCTGCTGGTGGAGCAGGCTTCCTGCCCCAGGACCTGGTGACTTTCTAATCAGCATCTGACTCAACTCAAACCTTTCTTTTAGAAGAGCTTGTGGCTGTGAAAGTCTTTGTGTAAAGTTACCTCTCTCTCCACTGAGACAGTGGGGCAGAGTTGGTCTAAGCAGGGCACTTGCATGATTCAGCAGAAAACCTTTGCCAACCGGTTTTTTACTGGAGGTGCAAGTTGAAATTGTAGTTATAGTGGATCATTTTTTATTCTTAAAAGGATGGCATTTTATCTAGCTGCTGTAGATCAGATGGAAGCTTTATGAAGTGTCACTTTCTCCATTCACTGCAGGAGAGCTCCCTCCTCTGCAACCCCCACCCCCCAAAAAGGGCATAGCTAAGATCCACACCCCTGTTTTCTCAACGACTGTGTGTGGATTTGAAAGTTGGACAGTGGAAAGGCTGATAGGAAAACACAAAGTGTTCAGCTGAAATCTTATGTTGGAGAAGAGCTTTATGGCTACCCTGGGGCACCAGAAAGACAAGTGGGTCCTGGAGTTAGGCTGAACCAACCTTGGGGGCAAAAATGATCAAACTGAAGCTGTCCTGCTTCGGAGAAGACAGAGGTATTTGGGAAAGACATGAATGCTGGGGAAACAAGACAGCAGGAAAGGAGCAAGGCCAAGCAGGGAGTCGGCTCACTCAGTGACAAGTAACGCACACGGCAATTTATGGAAAAAAGCTAAAGTCCACTCAGTGCAACCCCAGTAGGTTTCCTATTACTCATTGGTTAACAGTGTGGATGTATGGGGTTTGGGCAGGAAGTGGGGTTAAGACCACTTTTGGGCTCATTTGTGATTTTCCATGGAATACTTTTAATCCTCTTTCTGTTTCTTAGGTACATTTAGACATTAATCCTTTTAAAAATATAATTTCGATATGATGCTATTAAGAAAATAAGGCTTATGTATGATAACAGTGCAGATAACTGAAAAATCCAGGCATAGCTCACCCATATTCCTCTCTTCCAGTAGAACATGAACATTTTATTCTAAACACTTTATGTATTGGTTCTGTTCAGCTTTTAGCTAAAAGGTTTTAGTCTGTGAAGTTGTGTTTGCAGAAGAAGTAGATACATTTGTATTTTCCTCAGTGATTGTTTTTTAAAAGTTGGTTATTCTTGGCATTATAGAATTCATGCAGATTTCTTCTTCCCCTTCCCAAATTTAAGAGAAAAACACAACCCCAAACCACTGTATTTTTTGCCTCTTTTTCCTTCTAGTCAAAATGTAAGGTTAGTTTGGTCATTTAAAAACTTGGTGTATTTTTTCTATAGGTAGTCACTTAAAATGTTTCCCTTTGTTATCAGGCTATATATACTTTTCAAAGGTGTGTGACATATGTGTGTGAAAATGGTAGATTTAAAAAAAAATCCCTTTTGTAGGATTTAGTATGTCTCCTAATAGTATTCAAATACTTTCTCAAGTTAGTAATTGGATTTTTTTTCTGTTAAGCATTTAGTGTTAATAACACCAAATTTTATTCAGTCGAAATATAATATTGAAACCAACTCAGATATTGTGCTGAGTTAAATGCTGAGATCCTTTCAAATGAATGCAACCTTCTCACCTCTCTTCATTCCGTAATTTCAAAACTCACCCAGGCTGGCAGGCCGTTTGTGTGGTAGTATCTGGGGAAGACAGGGTGCTGAACAGCAGTCTGCATCTACTAGAGTGATAACATTTCTTTTTAATTTAAGAAAAGCCTTTTTACAAGGTAAATATTTGGAATTTTAAACAGATACAGTTACACCTCTCCCTCCTTTTTAAGCCCATCACAAAAATAATCAGTTTTTAAAACCTACATAAAGAAAATAGTGTCAGTGTCTCCTCTCCAACTGAATTTTACAGTTAATGAAATTAGATATAGTAAGGTTAATTTTTAGCCTTTTTAAAACAATATCCCCGTGATTGCTTTGGAAAATGTTCCCGAGCCTAGATGTATGCCCATCTGCTGTAGGTGGACAGCTTCATGTTGGGAAGGGAAGATTGTTTGTCCTTTTTTTGAAGAGGACTCATTATATTGTTTCTCATGGAGTATGTGCTTTTCAAAAATTTATTTTTATTGTTGATGGTATTACAGATGTCATCCATTCTCCCCCCATTCACCCCTTTCCTCCCAATACCCCCCCAACCCCAGGCCTTCACCGCACTAAGTCTGTGTCCATGGGCAATGCACATAAGTTCTTTGGTTAATCTTTTCTCACCCCTCACCTCCCTTCTCTCAGAGGTATGTCAGTCTGATCCCTGCTTCCATGTCTCTGGATCAGTTTTGTTTGTTCATTAGATTCCACATATGAGTGAGATCATGTGATATCTGTCTTTCTCTGATTGGCTTATTTCTCTTAGCATAATCTTCGTGTACATCCATGCTGTCTGCAAGGATAAGAGATCCTTCTTCTTTTTAACAGCTGCATAGTATTCCATGGTGTAAATGGACCACAGTTTTTTTATCCACTCATCTACTGATGGGCACTTGGACTGTTTCCATCTTAGCTGTTGTAAATAGCTCTGCTATGAACATAGGGGTGCATATATTCTCAATTGGTTTTTTGGGATTCTTAGGATATATTCCCTGAAGTGGGATCGATGGATCAAATGGCATTCCATTTTTAGTTTTTTGAGGAAACTCCATACTGTTCTCTACAGTAGCTGCACCAGTCTGCATTCCCACCAGCACTATATTAGGGTTCCCTTTTCCAACATCCTCGCCAGCACTTGCTTTTTGTTGATTTATTGATGGTAGCCATTCTGGCTGGTGTGAGGTGATATTGATGGTATTTTTAATTTAAAAAATATTTTTATTAATTTCAGAGAGGAAGGGAGGGAGAGAGAGGGAGAGAAACATCAGTGATGAGAGAGAATCACTGATTGGCTGCCTCCTGCAGGCCCCCCACTAGTAGTAGGATTGAGCCTCCACCCCGGGCATGTGACCTGATGGGGAATCGAACCATTACCTCCTGATTCATAGGTTGACACTCAACCCTGAGCCATGCCGGACAGGCTGTAGTTTTAATTTGCGTCTCTGGCCTTGGCCCTGGCACACGAGGGAGGCAATCAGTTGATGTGTTTCTCACATCAATGTTTCACTCTCTCTCCCCTCTCCTCCTTCCACTCTCTCTAAAAAAATCAATGGAAAAATATCCTCAGGTGAGGATTAACAACAGCCAAACAATTAAATAATCAATGGATGTGTTGCTTAAGGTGACCAGGCGTCCCGCTTTTGGCAGGACAGTCCCGATTTTTAACAATTTGTCCCGCGTTCCACGGCGTTTTAAAAAAGTCCTGATTTCTGGAAAGGATGCACGATGAGCTAGGGAACGGCGAGAGAACGGGAAGGGAATATACGGTTTTTGGCAGCCATGTGGCTATTTAGCCAGGATATGAGTTTTATATTATTTTTGTTAATTTTATAATGTTAAACTTTAATGATAACAAATAATTGTTGAGAACTGATTATCGAGAACTGCTTATCAAAGTTCGCATTGTTGATCAGTTGTTAGAATTTGACCACCATTGTTTGGACTTAATGAACAATGGCATTTTTTGGGGTTGGCAATGACGAAAACATTTTGTAACTGTCTCTCAGATGATATACATCGTACTGCGTGCTAGTAAGCTAGTTAAACAGGTGATGTCATTAGAAATCAGCTATTCAGATAATTTAGGTAATTTATTTATTTATTTCATAAATACATAAATTTTCTTGAATTTAGCAGACAGTACTTGTATTATTTATATTTTATAGTGGCGGCAAAAAGTCTAGCGCCTGCCTTGAAAGTGACACTTACGACTTATGTTACAGCAAATTCAGAGGAAAAATAATACAAGTTAGTATGGTTATTATTTAGAAAGAAATATAGGATTAAAATTAAAATTAAAATAATAACGTGCTGTCCTTACCAGGAACTAATGCTGCGACTGAACACGTTTTTTCTACGGTAAATAAAGTGTGGATATCAGAAAATTCACAATTAAGTGTTGAGACTTTGAAAGCCATTTTATGTGTGAAATATAATTTAACAAATTCTTGTGAAAAATTTCATGACCTTTTAAACGACAGCAGTCTACTAAAAACAAATTCACTCAAATGAGAAATATGCCAAAGAATAAAATAATACTGTACATAATTTTTTATTTATTATATGTTGAAATATAAAAAAATATATTACAATACTATTTTTGCGTTCTATGAAAATTTTTGTTGCTCCATATAGAACAAATTTTTAATCAAGAACCCCTCCCCCCCCTCGAGTAGGGGAGGACGGGGGAAGGTCAAGGGGGGGAAAAAGAGACATGTACTACTCTTTGTAATATTTTAAGTAATAATACTAATAAAAAGACCCCCCCCTCCCCGTCAATGGTGTCCCGCTTTACCAATTTTAAAATCTGATCACCTTAGTGTTGCTTCACTTTCTTCTCTTCTTCCTGTCTTTGAGGAAGGGCCTCATACTCAGTGCTTAATCATTTTGTCAGATCTCTGAAGTGGTTGCTGGCAGCCGAGATTAGCAGTTCCCAGAGCAGTTTGCAAAAGTAAGGTTGGTTGGTATGGAATTTTTGTCAACAAGCTCTTATATGAGAGTATGTCAGTGAGCTGCTGGGGTGAAAGGGAAGTGGATTTGTTTGTAGTATTAGTTTCTTACCCTTCATACGACCTTTGACAAACCCCTTGACTTACTCTGTAATGCCATCCTAATACCCATTACACTAGAGAGCTGTTGAAAAGATTACATAAAATAAGAATGTGTATGAACCACTCTGCTGTATGTATTGTATGACCCGGGTTATGTTAACTGCCACGGCCTTCCCCTCCTGGAAAATGGTTATTTTTATGGCTTATTTATGTAGACTAGTGTTCTTGTAATTCACATGCTGTAGCAGGAGTCCATTTCTCAAGGGAGGAATGAAGGTATGGCTTGACCTGGGTACTTACCTGTTTTTCCTGAAATGGATTGATTCTAGGACGATACCTGCTTTTACAGGCCCGATTTTCACAAAACTTCCCTAAATTAGACGCGAGTAGATAACTGGGCTGAGAGAAGTGTTTAAAGTTGTAAGGTAGTCACTTTGAGACCCCCATGTAGCCTCTCTTCAGGCCAGGCCTGGGCCACGTGCTCAGTGCTCCGTCAGTGTTTACCCAGAACACGTCCCCTGCCTGGAGGTCACGTGACCCTCTTTCCAGTGGCTCTCAGGTGACTGTGCACTTTTCGTGTTGGCAGCAGGATTTGGTTCAGTCATGTATCTAAAACACTCAAAAACTTGTTGTTTTGGCCTATATGTATTTCACAAATGTACTGTCAATGTTGCTTTTTGTGATTTTGCTGCAATCTACCCAAAAAATATTGCTCCCTACCATCAATATTCTAGTTGTGGTAAATGGGCCTAATTTCTATATCTCTACATTTCAATGGGCATACACAAAAAATTACAAATTATTTTACTTGTAGCTTCTGGATTAAAGAGATTTGAGTTTCTGGCAGAGGCTTCTTAACCTTGTGTTCATTTTCTCTGGACTTGTTCAATTCCTTCCTGGTTGATGGTGGTTCAGCCTCAGGTTTATACAAGATCCCATTAAGTTTTTGCTGCCCCCAAGATAATTATGTGTAATGAATTTCCTTGTATTTACTTTTTATCATTTGTTTATTTATTTTCATTTATTTATTTGAGAGAGAGAAACTGATTTGTTGTTCCACTTAATTATGCATTCATTGGCTGCTGCTTGTGTGTGCCTTGATGGATGGGACAGTGATCTACCCAACCCAACTATCCGGCCTGGGCATGATTTTCCTTGTTTTTTAAATGTCCTCGTAAGAAGACAAGTTAGGAACAAGTTTGAATTAACACATTGTAAACAGATGCTCCTTGATTTGCTCTTAGATAAATTCAATAATCTCTCCTGCTGATTTACACTCTTACATAATTAATTTGCTTCTTTTTATGAAAAATATTTTTATTGATTCAGAGAGAAAGGGAGAGGGAGAGAGAGAGAGAGAAACATCAATGATGAGAGCAAATCATTGATTGGCTGCTTCTTGCACTCCCTACACTAGGGATTGAGCCCATGACCTGGGAATCAAACTGTGACCTCCTGGTTCATAGGTCGACTCTCAACCACTGAGCCACGTTGGCTGCGCCTAATTTGCTTCTTAAGCAAACTAATAAAAAATGTGTTATGACTGACATTTGGTAAGATTTTAATTTTGAGATTTTACCAAGTGTTCTTCTCTGAGAACTTTAACGAACTCAGCAGGACAGTTAGTTGCTTATAGTTGCAGTCTTCCTAGTGATCAGTTTGGAAGCAGGCCTGTTAGGCAGTGCAGAGAGACAGTAGGCGCATGAGGCAGTGACTTTAATTATGCAGGCGTGGCCCCTAGCAGGGGATGGAAACGGTAAGCTGCTCGTCACACTTTCAAAGAAACCTTCCCAGGCCACACTTGGGTCGGAGTGAAGTTACTTTGGAGCATTTGCTGGGAGGAGAGGCCTGTGAACACAGCATCCGTTTTTCCTCGAAGGCCAAAGAGGATTTGTAACCACGTGGGGCTCTCATGTGAAAAGCCAAGGGTTGCTTTTTTATTTTTATTTTTTCTGCTTTTATGGGATGGTTTGTGGATACTTCAGAATCTCTTCTTCCTGTTTGGTATTATCCCAGGCTGTGGCTTAAGTAGTCAGTTTAAATAGATATAGAACATTGACTTTTTAAAAAATTTATCTTTGTTGTTGCAAGTATTATAGATGTCCCCTTTTTCCCATTGACCCCCCCCAACCTTCCCACACTGTAATCTGTGTCCATGGGTTATACACACATGCATGTAAGTACTTTTGGTTAATCGCTCCCCTGCCCTTCTCTCTGAGAGGTGTCAGTCTATTGCATGCTTCCATGTCTCTGGATCTGTTTAGTTTGTCAGTTTAATTTGTTCATTAGATTCCACTTAAATTTAAGTGATTTTTCCTATAATGTAGAAGGTGTTCAGATAACTGACAAAGGAAAATAAATCAATAATGCTCAATTCAGCATTAGTTCAAGTGCTGATGTTTTCTTAAAACGGTAGATAGGGCAGGAGAAAGAGTTCGCATAATGGCATTGACCCCTTGGATGTTCACCCACGTACTACTTCTGGGTGAACAAACTGGTGTCTCACTTCTTTTCACTGTCCTTCAGGGGTCGGGCATTATTTTTATTTGAAGCAGAATCTATGTATTATTAGATCAGACTTCATCATCAAAACATCAGTATGAAAATACAGTCTAAAATGAAGATGTATTTTTACATTTGATCTTAGTCAAAAGGCTGAGAAGCGATAAAGATGTATTTTTTATTAATGTGATTCATTAATCAAAATTTTCTTTTGAGCCCTGATCAGTTTGGCTCAGTGGATAGAGCGTCGGTCTGTGGATTGCAAGGTCTGGGATTCGATTCCAGTCAAGGGCATGTACCTTGGTTGCGGGCACATACCCAGTGGGGGGTGTGCAGGAGGCAGCTGGTCGATGTTTCTCTCTCATCGATGTTTCTAACTCTATCCCTCTCCCTTCCTCTCTGTAAAAAATCAATAAAATATATATTTAAAATTTTTTTTCTTTTGAATTCCTTTCCTGTACAATAGACTGAGTGGGCTGCAGTAGCTGTCCAGCTAAACTTGGGCATTAATTTCCTGTTAATCTCAGTCATTTGGTTTTTTCCATTTGCTTTTAAAAATTTCCTATCCAAACTCATTTATTTGCTTTTCCATTTGCTTAAAAAAATTTTCCTATCTTGAGTTATTTCTTAGGAGAGAAATATTCATACACAGATTTTTTCCCCCTAGTATCTCTTTCTTGTTATTAAGAATACCTAAGAGTAATTTCTTCACTGATGGATAATATACACTATTAATAATAATTGCTGGAATATTTAAAATTGTAGTTCTCTACTTCTGAATATGTCCTTTTACAAACTTAAATTGAAAACATGAAGAGGAAGAGAACCCTGATATTAAAATAATAAGCCTTTGTTGTAAGTGGCATTACTAGTGGAGTGAGCCCTGGAGTGGGAGGCAGCAGACCCAAATCCTAGTCCCATTCTCCTGTTAATTTGTTCCATCACTGGAAAGCATCTTAACCTCTTTGGACCTCAACTCAAAACTGAAAGTTTGGAGCTAAATATCTAAAGTTCCTCATGGATGCAGAGTTGCTGAGAGGAGTAGGGCATTGTCTCCTCTTCACAAACTCCATGGCGGTTTCCCCCTTGTGTTCGTGCAGGGTGGAGGAGGGCACACCGCAGGGGATGACGTGACTCATGTATGGTCCAGCCGAAGGAGAGAGACCCAGTGACAGGCTTCTCATTGGGTGCCAATATTGGTAGAATCTTAGAAAGGTCGTGACGCTTAGTTTCATAAATACACTTCAAACTCAGTCTGAGGAGGAATAATCCTTCTAGACCTAATGCTGTTTGCCTTTTCTTTTGGTTTTAGGAGCTTATTTAATGAAAAGTGCCAAAGACTGAAAAACCAAACATGAGGGTAGCAGGTAAGATAAATATGTCAATTCATTAATAATTTTGCTTGTTGTGTAACCTGTTTGTTTAATGATGAAAGGAGGGGGTAAATCTTTTCTATATTGAATGCGAAGCTGAAATAAAACAACTAAATAATCAATTAGCCTCTTTATATATTTTTTGTTGTTGTGAATCCTCACCCAAGGGTATTTTTCCATTGATATTTAGAGAAAGTGGGAGGGAAGGAGGAACGGGGAGAGAGAGAGAGAGAGAGAGAGAGAGAGTAAAAAACGTCGATGTGAGAGAGACTCATCGGTTGGTTGCCTCTTGCACTCACTCGGAATGGGGTAGGGGATTGAACCTGCATGAAAATCAAACCCAAGACCCTTCGGCTCATGGACCGAAGTTCTAACCACTGAGCAATGCCAGCCAGGTTAGCCTCTTTCCTTTTTTTAAAAAATATATTTTCATTGTTTTCAGAGAAGGAGAGAGAGAGAGAAACATCAATGATGAGAGAGAATCATTGATTGGCTGCCTCCTGCACCTCTCCCTCCGCTCCCCCCCCCCCCACCCCCAGGGTTGGAGCCTGCAACCTGGGCTTATGTCCTGATTGGGAATCGAACCAAATTGAACCATGACCTCCTGGTCAATGCTCAGCCACTGAGCCACACTGGCCAGGGCTAGCGTCTTTACTTTTTTATGTAGATGGCAAATCACAATTTGGACATTTAATGGGTGTTACGTAAGTGTTTGGGAGCACTTTCATTGAAATTAATTTATGCTAAATATTTTGAGTTGTGGTTTTAATGTTCATATACATTAAGGTTATTTACTAAATAATACATATAAAGAACAATCTGACAACCTTGGGGGGCTGGTTTCTGTTTTTGTTAAGTTCTAGCTTGTTGAGGAAATGAACTATAAAGTTTAAAAGCTTAAAGTTTTTTAATGCGTGTGAATAAATTACAACTGTATGTAAAGGATTCAATAAAATGTGTTTTGTGTAAGTGACTTATGTACAGGGTGGGGTCATAGTAGTTTCAGTTGTTCGTATGCAAAATAATACCATCATTAATAGATAACACAAGAATAGCGTTTCGTGTACTCACAACTGTAAGCCTGCTTTTGCCCCACTCTGTGTTTGCTAGTTCACATTCAATCTGCCTAAATGAGATTATGCCTAGGCACATCTGTTTCTTAGGCAGTATATTGAGGAAATGGAAAAACATCACTTGATGTTCAGTGTTAAGGTAGTTATCCTTAAACGTTATCAAAAGACAAATTGCATAAATAACTGGAGCGACTGATGACCCTCCTCTTCCTACCGATAGTGAAAATAGGTGTGATCTGCCCTGACTGGTTCAGCTCAGTGGATAGAGGGTTGGCCCACAGACTGAAGGGTCCCAGGTTTGATTCTGGCATGGGCATATACCTTGGTTGTGGGCTCAATCCCCAGAAGGGGGCATGCAGGAGGCAGCTGATCGATGTTTCTCATTGATGTTTCTAACTCTCTATCCATTTCCCTTCCTCTGAAAAATCAATAAAATATATTTTAAGAAAGAAAAAGAAAGAGAGAAAATAAAATAAAATAAATGTGATCCTTCTGCACCCAGCCAGCCTCCAGCACAGTCAAGGAAGTGTGCACTTTACATAGAAATTTCTGAGTGTGTGTCCATCATGGGCGATAACTTGTAATTCTCAAAATCAAGATAGTCCTTCTTTTAATTAACATCTTCTTGCCAGGAAACAAAATATTTTCCTAAGAAGAACCTAAAATCAAGGCAGGTGGACAAACAAGTCTTGCTTCAGCCATAATTATGTAGAATCAAGTACAGGTGATGAAGCATCATGATTATTAAGCAGAGATTACTGAGGGGTGTTCACTAATGCTTTTGTAGAAATTTGAAAGTCTAGATTTCTTGGTCATGAAATTACAAAAAATATTCCTTTTGAGTAACTGTACAACCATTAAAGAAAAATCTCTCCAGAAAACAAGTGCTTGTTTGTGGTTTTAAAAAGTTATAACATTCTTTTTTTCTTTTTAACAAAAATACGACCTTTGAGTATAGTAGGATTGCGATTACATATTTCCAGATGATTTTTAAAAAGCATATTATTTAACTCAGCATGGTTGTTTGAAATAATCAAAGCAAGTTTTTCCTTTCTCACATAATTCTACATTCATTCTAGTTCAAATGAACTTTTGTCATCTAGTCCATTTCTCTGATCCTGACAATTACTCCCAAGGCTAATTGATGAGTAATTGTTCACTGGGTATTGCTTATTTTATGTTTGGCACTGCTCTTAGTCTAGTTCTTCAAGGTCTTGCTTTCAGTGAGTGAATAAGGAAGATTAGCTGTTTATTGCTTTCTAACAAATTAATCCTTTCTAATTTCAAAAACCATTCTGGTTGCTTTGAAATATGCTTACAGTCACTATTCATACAGTGAGGCACCAATATCTAAAGTTAATGCTTTTTGATTTGTGAAAAAATAGGGACACTCTCACTCTGTGGTTTGGTTAGTGCAGCTCATGGCTAGAAAGAAGAGGGAATCTCATGGGGGTTATGAATGAGAACTGTGGTGTGGCATGGGTAGGCCCTTCCAAGGTCAGAACTGGATGGTGATCAGTTCTGCAGGAGCTCCATAACAGACATTCCAGAACCCAGCCATCACGGACGCTCTGCTAGCCTTCCCCTGCCTGCTCCTCAGGAACCATGTGCTTGTTCTATTACAGTTGGTTTCTCCACCTCGAACTTCTTTCTCCCTTAGAGCTTTTGTGTCCTCCTAGATCCTCTGATGGTTCAGTATAAGTGACTATGTCATGGTTTAAGACTGAGTTCTACTGATGAGTTGTGTGAACTTAGGCAAGTGGTCAAAATTCTTAGCTTTGTCCCTCTTATTTGTAAAGGGAAAGTACTATTCTAAAAAGCTGTGCAAGTGAGATTATGCTTATAAAGCATTTAGCTCTAGAGTAGGCAGCAAGTAAATGGTGAATGTCTGCGCATCTGTGTTTGTGGTATGTAGATCTGTACATATATGTAGCTTGCTTAGTGTAGGCTCTGGTTTAGGTTAGTATTGAACTCATTCTAGAGCTATCATATATGATAAACTTCATATTTTAATATTACAGTCTTGAGCAATGAAGGCTTTATCTGTCTGCTTTAAGGGACAGGGAAAGGTGATCTCTAGTTGAACCTGCCCCTGTTTGCTAGGAAATGAGATGTTAACCATCATGTGATAGACGTCTTAAATGATCAAGAAGGAATATGCCACATGTTTCCATTCACCTATTTAGTAAACACTTGCTGAGAGTACTACTATGTGCCAGGCACTCTGCTGCATCCTGCTGGGGGAAGTTTCAAAGCCTGGTGGAATTTGACTGTCTTATGCCCCAGAAATGTAGACAACTTGTCGTCACTGTTGAAAACAGGAAGCACAGTTTTTGGAAGGGAGACAATAAGAAACGCAGGGTCGAGGTTGATTAGTGCAGTGGTTAGTTAGGCATTGTTTTGTCATTGCCACTTCATTTCTGTATTTGCATTGTTTCTCAGTAGAAATGAGGAGCTCTGCCTTTCCAAGCATCCCAGTTCCTTTCCTTTCCTCTCACGATGAAGTTCTCATATCTTTAGGTTTGTGAAATTAGAAGGAGTATGGTGCTGTTTTACTCTGTCTTTCCCAGTAAGTTGAGTGTTAGTGATTTTTCAGGAGAACATAGTCATTTGGAGTTAGGACAGAGTACTGTACAAAGCACTGGGCCCTGTCAGGACCCCTGGTTTCTGGTCCTTGTGCTGCCACTAAATGTCTGTAATTTTGGGCAATTGCCTCATCTCTGGACATTCGTTTCCTTAAGGAGAATGAGAGAACTGATGATCCTGACTTTCTCTTTTATATCAGTACTAGAGGCCCAGTGCACGAAATTCGTGCATGGGTAGAATCCATAGGCCTGGCTGGTGATCAGGGTCGATCAGGTTCCCTGCCTCCTCCTTCCCTCTGCCCTGCCACCACCATTGGTTGCCCACCATGTTCCACGCTGCCTCCTGGTGGTCAGCGCACATCATAGTGAGTGACTGAACTCCTGAGAGGACACTGGATATTAGCCTTTTGTATATATAGATAAGGTAAACTTTTGGTAAGAGGGTAATTGAGATTGTCCCTGAATAACCTGATGAGACGGCTCTGAAGTCCTAAGGGTGAGAGCAGGAGGTTTCTTTCCCACCACTTCCCATTTCTTTCCCTGTCTTGCATTTTTCCTTTCCTACATTTCCTTAAGATTCTGAGGGAAAGGACAAATAATGGTTTGTATTAAGCAGTTAATTAGTTAATGGCAGTGCTTACTATTTGCAAGGCACTCAGAAATTGTTAAAAATATGAAATTATAAAAGACTAAGAGTCTGTCTTCATAGAGCTCACCTGGAACCACTGTGAATCTATGTGGTAGGTGCCAGCTGAAGTTCCCTGGGAGTGGAGAAGGCCTGTCTTAAACTAAGTGTCAAGTCTGAGGAGAAACACTTTCTGGTTCCCCATACCGGGAGCACCCATGGATCTCCACGAGATAGGTTGGTTGGTGGTAGGACATTTCACTTGAGATCCCCTTGCTGGGTGGACATCGTGCTGTTGCATCAGTAGCTCCAGAAAGTCCAGTGTTTGGGTATCATTCCTGTATAGTACTGTTGCCCTTTATATTTGAAAAGGGTTAGGAAGGGGTCATTCAACAAACTTGGTGGCAGGCTTCCATTAGTCATGATATTCTTGTGTAGTCGGCCATCAATTGATGGCAGGTCTTTTTTTTTTTTTTTTTTTTAATGTAAAATTAGGCAGGTGACTCAAGCAGTTCTTTGTCTAGATTTGCTGGTCAATCTGATAATTTTTTTATCAGGAAAATTCTTTATTTTGATGGATGGTAGGTACAGTTTTTGTTGTAACTCAAGGAAAATTAAGTTCGGTAGGTAAAAAGTAAAAATGTATTAGTCTTAAAACTTTTTTATGAACTTACACTTTTCATTGAAATGTTACATAATAAAAGTTCTGTGGGCTCATAAGCTGGTTTCTGCTCTTTATGTAGGTGCTGCAAAGCTGGTGGTAGCTGTAGCAGTATTTTTACTGACATTTTATGTTATTTCTCAAGTATTTGAAATAAAAATGGATGCAAGTTTAGGAAATCTATTCGGTAAGTTCCATTTTTTTCCCTATTTTAAATCTTATTTTGGTGTGAATGTCTCATTACCACATATCAACACTGAGTCACACTGTATAGTCTGCCTAGAAAAGAAAATGTAATTATGCCAATAAGTGCGATTCATTCGAATGTTTTAAAAGACGCAATGGAAAGTCTTAAAATCATTTCACTATAAAGCATAAATCTTCTATTCAACATTTTGAATATCTTTAATGGAGTGCCTTTTATACATGCTTAGGGTCATTAATCATGGCATTCTAAATGTGCATTGTGGAAGATATCACACTATTTGAGCTGGCTGATAGGAAATTTGGAATCAAACCTAGCCCTTAATTAAAAAGTGGTTAGGAGTCATGATTATGCATTTTAAATACCAGCCATAGAAATCGAGTTTGCTTTTCTACCCTTATTTTTCTCCTGCAACATTTTTCTTTTCACCAATTTGTTTAATGCTATATTGTAAACATACCATTGTAAGCTACTTTAACTTGGTTTTTAACATTTACATTAATAAAAGAAATAAACATTTGAAATGTTTGCATGAGCTTTGGCTGTTGTTTAAGGTATTAAAAAACCACACTTGAAAGGTGAGGCTATGAAACCAATTAACAGTATTTTGGCCTAGTAGGCAGGGAAGTGGATGGAACAACTTTCAGATCTCAGGAATAGCGCAAATTGTTTTCCGTAAATTAATATTTGGAGGAAAACCACAAGAACCAGTTCACATCCTCTTCTATCTAGTTTCAAGACTCTCGTAAGCCAGTGCTTCTTAAACTTTACTGTCAAACGAATCTCCAGGGAGTCTTGGTAAATGCAGATTCTAATTAATTGTCTGGCATGGGGCCTAGGAGTCGGCATTTCTAACAAGCTCCCAGGTGATGCCGAGATTCCTGCTCATGGACCACATTCCGAGGATCAGAGCTTTAGGCAATTCGGACATGTAGTCATCAGTTTGTGTATAGACATTTTTAGGTGACTTTCTTACAATGACTGCTTAAGTGTACTTCCTCATATTGCACTGAATTCACCCTTTATACTCCCAGGTAATAGCAGTTCACTTGCTTCCACCTGCATAAATTCTCTTCCGCGTTGAAGATCTCTCAAATAGTTAAATTGTAGTTATACTCAGGTCATCATTTCACAAGTTTTCATCTTATCAAGTTATGGACTCTTTCCTTTCAATCATTCTCTTGATGTACTGGTTCTTCTTCAGAACATCTCTTTTTCAGGACCCAGCTGCTAGGCTTTACCGTGTGTGTTGTAGCTGTTTCATTCCGGCGTGCTTAGGGCGGAGGGTTTATTTAAAATGAAGTTTCCTGCGTCCAGCATTGAGTAATTACTGCACAGTATAGCGAGGCTTGACTTACTCCTTCTGCATACAGCATTTCTATTCCTGCAGAGGCCCAGCTGGTGCCTTGGAGAGTGCAGCTGGTTTCAGAGGAATGATGGCAGGAAGACACTGAGGGCTTTTGAGGGCTTGTCCAGGGTGCTGTGGGAACAGTGGGGCTAGCTAATTCTACTAACAAAGGCTGGTGGTTAACGGGGAAGATTATGGGATGGTAGTTGAAGCAAGTTGAACATTTTTTTCTTTTTCTAAGTGATGGAGAGACTTCCACTGGTCTAGAGCCTTGGACAAAGACTCAGTGAATTACAAGTCAGTGGGAGGAGACTGAACAGACAAGAAAAGCAGGACCCTTGAGTGAAGGGAGGCAATAGGACCATTGGTACAAATACAACGTCAGGGAAAAGGCCCACTGTTTTCAGAGAGAGGAGGCTGGGTAAAGCCTCTGTTCGCCCTAGTTTGGATCTTCATCTCTAGTCTGGACCGTTTCTATAAGCGTCACAGGGATCTTGTTATGTCTGTTTTTCCTCTTTGATATATGCCTATCTCCCCAAGCTGCCTCCACTCTGCCCCTCCCCACCTGTGCCACACACTCACCATGCCAATCTGCACATCAGCTGGGGGCACAAATCCTGTCCTTTTATACCTCAGCCTTTGCTCATGTTGACTCCTCACCCTGCACATCTTTCTCACTCCCCTTCATCTGTGCATCCTTTTCCTTTTTCAAAACTGTATAAATGCCTCTTCTTGAGAGAAATTGTATTTCAACCTCCCTCTGTCCTAATAGAATGTATTGTTCGTTTTTCCGATGCATAATAGTCGTATCTCGTTTGGACACTGACTTTATTCTGCCTTACACTGTAGTTTCTTTTCTTTTATCTTTTTTCATGTATCTGTCTTTCCTTACCGCAGAATAAATCTCTGAGGCAATACTACCTTGATGCTTCACCCAGCATTTAGTGGCAGGCCTTGTAAATAGCAAATGCTGATTGAAAGGGGAATGAATTTTGAGGATTAGGGTTTTGACATGGAAAGTCTTTCCGAGATTGGATTCATTTAAAGCTGTATTAGTTGAAAAGCTGCTGATCGTCAGCTATGAACAAATGCTGAGCTACCTTCATCATTGCTTCTCTTAATTTTCACCTTGTTTTTTCCTAATGTTGGCAGCTGCCAGGCTTTACCGCGTGTGTTTTAGCTGTTTCCTTCAGGCGTGCTTAGGGCGGAGGGTTTATTTTGTCATAACTTAAGTTGTATACTATATCCACAAAACCTTATTGGATTCCAGACTATTGAATTGGTGAAAATTTAATTTGTATGGTAATATTTTACTTCTCATTTCAGAATAATTGAGAAAAGATGGAGATATGGTTGTCTTTGCCGTTCGTTTAGCATCTAACGTAATTTACCAAAGGGTAACAAGTTTAACTGAAAATGGGGATTGTTTCTATAATTCAGTATTGCCATAAGATTAACCATATTGTTGTTGTTTTTGTTAATGTCAATTACAGTTGACATACAATGTTACATTAGTTTCAGGTGTACAATATAGTGATTAAACATTTATGTAACTTAGGAAGTCATCACCCCAGTATATCTCTTGGTGGTGAATATTACCATGTTTTTCATTTTGTTGATATTATCACTTAGTTGATAGTTTCTATAAATTGAGATTCAGGTTGATTATATAGTACTCTTGTAGAAAAATAAAATGAACATATTTCTGGAAAGGAAGAATGAAAAATTTTGTATACAATTAGTTGTTGAAATTTCTGAAAGGTTAAAGTTGGTGGTGCAGGGGCAGGCAGGCTAAATAGCCATCTCAGACGGCGATTAAGAAAAACTGCATTTATTTAAGGAAAGGGAGATGGGAGACGGGGATATCCAAAGGGAAGAGCACTGAGCCCGAGTATTGGGTCCGTGATGGCAGCAAAAATGTTCTTAGGACAGTGATACAAGGAAGGGCATAGAAGAAGCAACAGGAGAACCTGGGCTGGGCTGCTCTGGCTCACTGAGAAGTCAGAGAAAAGGGGGCCTTGGCGACAGGTTCAGGGGGTTAGCCCTGGACAAGCTGCCTTACTGCCCATTGCTCCCCTGGTGGCAAGTCTCGTGGGTTCCCTTGGAGGTTGGGGGATATGCTGGGTCATTTGGCCTGATGTCCTCATCTCGCAGGTGGAAATCTCGGGGGCGGGTCTCAGTAGAGTCCATCAGCTTTCCAGGTGTGCCCTTTCAGGCTGGAGGTCTCCACTGAGTGGTCGGTGCCAGGGCAGGGGGTCCTTAGTCAGTGCAGCTGGTCCTGAGGCAGACATGGTGCCACTTGTCTGGTTTGGCTGCTTTCGTGGGCCTGGAGCTGAAACAAAACCGAGGCCTAGCTGTTATCTGCAGGGAGGGAAAGGTCAGGGGGTATAGACCACCTAAGCAGTGATATAAAAGATCAGGGGTCCAACCACATGACCAGTGTTAAGGATGGGTTACCCTGGGGCGAGGTTCTTGTTTCCTAGTTTTACCTAAGTACTTCAGTTGTGATTTAAAAAAACACAAAAACAATTTTTAACAAAACTTTATTTTGTAGATACACATGCACTTGTAAGAAATAATACACAGAGATTCTATGTGCCCTTTACTTAGGCTGAGTAATGTCTTAGTAACTATGTACAGTGTCACCACTAGGATATCAACATGGATACAATCTGCCAGTCTAGTTATGATTGTGCTTTAACGTAGTGTGAGTTTTCAGCATGTGCACTTGGCATCTAGTGAGAGTAGTGAACACAGTCCAAATTACTTTTGCATATTCCTGCAGGAAGTAGTTCATGTTCCATTGCAGTGGTTTATTTTTTCCCCTTTCAGACTTACGTGGTTGAAATATTACATACATGAGTTACCTCACGTTACTAAAGACTAAAGTGTAAAATAATTCTGATTTCTTTAGCCTCCTTTGTTGAAAGACATTCATTGATGAAACCAGGTCTCATTTAAGGTTGGCCTCTGGACTTTTTCACTAGGATCTTCTCCAAATATCTGGAAACTAACAAGTTCAACCCGGAACTCATCATCCTCCACCCCCCTCCCTCCCATCTCCTCACTAGATTATAAACATTTCAAGTGCAGAAATGATGTTTTCCTTTTCTTTTTCCCAATTGGCTCATGTGAATGAATAAATGAATGGTCTAAAGCCAGACATCTCAGAGACAAAGTTGAGTCCTCTCTTTCCATCATTCCTCCATCTGGTCCATGCCCAGGCCCATCAGTGTTGCTTCCATAGTTGTTCTGAACCTGCCTGCTTTCAAGCTCACCTTCACTGCCTTTGTGCGGGCTGCTCTCCTTTTCTACCTGGATTCCTTCCGCAGCATCCAGGTGGACTCCTTGTCTCAAGTCTTGAACCCTCTGCAGTCTTGTTCTCCACTCGACAATTGGAAGTGGTCATAAGCCCTCAGACAGTCTCCTTTCTGGGGATGGTGCAACATGAGTGGATGCAAAACAAGATATGGCTTTGGAAATGATCTCTGCCAATTACTAATTATGACTTAGAACAAATCAAATCACTAAACCTCTCTGATCCATTTATTTTCTCTTTAAAACAGGGATGGTACTCAAATCAATAATACACCAGTATGCAGGAGTGCTGGTAGAGTGCCTAGCATATGTGAGTGAGCTATGTTACCCCATTCTGATCCCACTGTCCTCCTCTTATCTTGTTACCATGTTAGGTATATCAGAATTCCTGACGGGAAAGCGGTTCCCTGTCAGCATCTTAAAACCTGAATTTGATATACATGTTCATTCAGGACAAAGTAAAACTGAGAATTTCCAGCTCTCAGGCGCTTACTCATTGGTTGCTAACAACTCTCAGGGCTTTCTCATTTATAAAAGTGAGAGCACTGGACCGAATGACCTTTAGAATTCTTCCCCAACGTTTATTACATAATTAGGGAAAATGACATAATTTGCCAAGTTGAAAAAACACACCCCAATAATTCCAGTACCCTAATTTACTAACTGATCATTTTTTTGTTTCCTTCAGGTCTTTGTTGTTGTTTTTTTTAATCCATGAGTATTTTCAGTCCTTGCAGATAAGCTTTTTTTCCTGCTTTATTCCAAATGCATTCAACCTTTTCTGTGTTAATACAGTGCCTTTAGGAATGGTGCATAAGATTCTGAGTGTCCTATAGGGTTATGAACCTTCATTTACTTGGTCATTTTTCTCTTTTTAAACAGTTGCATATTATTTTTCAGCTTTAACTTCTGTTCTTTAGTTAGAGTGCTGGACTTACATACCGGAAATTGACAATTATCTAAAATAGTACAGAAATAAAAACTAAGAAAGTATTTATAGTCCAACAGCTGGCAAACACTTATGATACTGCATACTTATTAGCCAAGTGAGGAAACGGCTGCCCACAGAATCATTGCGAATCTGAACTGTAATCTCCTGTGTGGGAGCCCCTTACACGTCCAGTGTGGTTCAGGGTTCCTGTTCAGGGTTCAAGTTCTGAAGGAGGCCACACACAAAATGAAGAGAGACTAGAAGAGAATTAATTTAGAAACTGGGGAACCAGGCGTGGAATCTACCTCTAGTGGATATGACTACTCACTGGTGCCTGGGCCACACCAAGCCTTTTATTGAGTTTCTGAGAAAACAACCATATCCTTCGGCAGGAAATTCCAAGCAAGAATTTACATGTAATTAACAGGTGTGGGGGTTTGCTGTAATTAACAATGTTTCAACTTAAACAATGGGTGCATAGCTCTGACCTTTTAGAGCAACCCAGGTTGGTTGAAAACAATCAGTTTCCAGCATCAAAACAATCAGTTTCCAGCACTCCTGGGCTAGGATTAGATGTCAGTGCTTTAAAAAAAAAAAAAGCTCTGAGTGCAGACATCAGGTTGAGGTCTGCTGAAAGCAAGTTAAGATTTGATCAGAAGATTATAACTGCTTTGAACTGATAAATTAAAAAACTCTTAGCAATGATCTTAATTTTTTTAAATTTTGTTTTATTACTTAAAGTATTACAAAGAGTGTTAAATAAGTCTCCATTTTTCTCCTTGACCTTCCCCCCTCTCCTCCCCTACCCCTCAGTGTCTTGTGTCCATTGATTATGCTTATATGCATGCATACAAGTCCTTCAGTTGATCTATTAATACATTGATCTGTTAATACATTTCTATTGTAGAGAAAAGCTTTCCACCACCACCATCACTCTTGTGTTCCCTCCACCCCCAAATCTCCTAGCTAACCACTAGGGTAGGTTTCTCTATATATCCTAGAGCTTTATATGCAGATGTACATAACACCATATTGCAGCAACAAGTTTTAAGTACCCTAATAGCCACCAAGTATGTATTTAAAGTCATTTAAAGATTTAAAGGGAAGTTTGAAATATGTTTGATAACACATGTGAAACCAGAAAAAAACAAACTCATAGTAATAGTGGAGTGCTGGTTACCAGGAGGTGGGGGGGGGGGGGAGAATGGGGAGATTTTGCTCACAGAGTGTTTATCTCTATTAATACTTTATCATGTACTTGTACTTGAATGTTGCTCGAAAGTAGATCTTAAAGGTTCTTTCCGCATAGAAATGGCAACTATGAGAGGATGGAGGTGGCAGTAATTTTGGTGGTAATCATTTTGCAGTTTTATAAATATATCAAATCAATCTGTTGTGTACCTTAAACTTGCACAATGTTAAATGTCAGTTACTGGTATATCTCAGTAAAGCTGAAAAAATAATTTAAAAAAATATTGGTAAGTTTGTACATAAAATACTACCCTCCATAATTTCTGTACGTAATTGTTTATATACTGAATTATGTAGACTAAAGTTACTTTCTCACTGTTTTTATAAAGTGATATTCATGTTTTATTTAATGCTAATGGCTAGGTGCAGGGGGGAGCAGGGGGTGTCCCTGAGGCTGGCCTGCACCCTCTCCAATCTGGGACCCCTTGGGGGATGTCTGACTGCTGATATCCTGCAGGATTAGGCCTAAACTGGCAGTGACTTCCCTCTCACAATCCAGGACTGCTGGTTCCTAACTGCTCACCTGCCTGCATGCCTGATTGCCCCTAACCACTCTGCCAGCCTGCTCGCCCCCAGATGCCCCCCCACACTGGCTTGCTAGCCCCCAAATGCCCTCCCCACCAGCCTGCTCACTCCCAACTGCCCCCTCCCCCCTGCTGGCCTGATCGAGCCTAATCACTTCTGCCCCAGCCCCGCCACCATGGCTTTGTTCGGAAGGACATCCTGAAGGTCCCCTGGTCTAATTAGCATATTACCCTTTTATTAGATATACTGAGCTATAGTCAAACATTTTTATTTTTATAGGCCTGTTAGCTCTAAATATGTTTTAAAAGTGGCTACTTGCCAATAGCTTTATTCCTACTAACAAAGATAACTTTATTTTTCTTTAGCAAGGTCAGCGTTGGACACAGCTGCGCGTTGTAAGTATTTCATCCCAGTAATTTGCAGATGATTTATTCCAGTTTTTTTCTTAGGCATAAAAGAATTTATATTAGAACAATGGAGGTAGTTCAGTGTGAGCAAAAACTATTTTAGAAATTGCTTTCTGAAGTTACAAGGATGATATTTGATTGGCTAGCCCACTATTCTTGGTATTTACTCATAATGAATATTGTTTTTCATTAATGTTTTTAGCTTCACTATCTTAAGTACAGGAAGTGTGTAAAAGGAGAACTAATACTTGAGTAGATTATTCATAATGCATTAGACTTTTTAGTGTGTGACCATTTGTTATGCATGTTTGCCCTGAAAATGCAAAGTAACAATTCAAACCTACCCAGCTAGCCTGAATTTAAACCATAAACCTAAAAATAATTAGATAATATATATTCACCCTCATCAAGATCATGTTATTTGATTCCTTTATGTCAATTTTTAGCTTGTTTCCTCAGTGCTTTTGTTTTATTTAGCAGCTCAGGGTCCTTGAAACCCCCAGTGTGTGTGTGTGTGGGGGGGGGAATCCTAGCATTTGTTTTAGGATAAGTATATTTTTGGTGATGTAAATTCCCTTGCAGTTTGAGATTTGCAACAACTGATTATAAAGTCTGTTGACACTGTTTGTTTTTAAATCTGTTTTCTTTTCCAAAGCTACGAAACCTCCCAGGTACAAATGTGGGATCTCGAAAGCTTGCCCTGAGAAGCATTTTGCTTTTAAAATGGCAAGCGGAGCAGCCAACGTGGTGGGACCCAAAATCTGCCTGGAGGACAACGTGTGAGTGTGGCCATTTGGGAGGACAGATGAGCTATGAAACCCTAGCGCTGAACCCGACGCAGGGGGCTGTGGAAAGTGTAGTGGACTTGCTTTTACTAAAGAAAAGTGATGTCAGTTTTTATTACGCATGTCTCTTTCTAGCCTTCAAGGAGTCTTTAAAGTTCTTAAGTTTCATATTGGAGAGTGACATATGTATCCAGTTTCGTGGAGAGATGAGGGGTTTCTTGAGTGAATTCTCTAAATCTGTGCGGTTCTGTATTAGAGCCGTAGACCCATGTAGCTATTTAATTCGGATTCTTCAATCATATGGAAAAGTTAATTCATTTAAATGAATTAAAATTGAAAGTTCCGTTTCTCAGTCACACTGGCCACACCTCAAGTGCTCAGGAGCCACACAGGGCCTGTGCCTGCTGACTGGAGAGCGTGGAGAGTGTTTGCATGCTGCAAAGTCCTATTTCAGCAGTATTCAACTGTTTTCATCTCATGGCACGCACAAACTGCTGAAGTTCTGCAGCATACCAAGAAGTATGTTTTGCTGATCTGACCAGAAAAAATAAAAAATGATTTTGATTCGTTCACAGCAGTCAGCTATTCTTGTGTTGGCTATTGTCATTTTTTACTTGACAACCTAAGGGAAAAGAGGTCAGTGCCCCGACTAAATAGTCAGGTTTCGCATGTTTTAAAATTCCTGCAGCTCACCTGGTGAAAATCACTGTCCTGTTTGATAGATGTGCCCTCGCTCATGCACGCTGTCTTACAAACCAATACCTTTCATTTTAAGAGTTTAAACGCTGCCTGTTGAAGTGTGAGATAATCCATTACAACCTCAAGCCCATGCAGCACGGAGCTGCTTGCCACTGAGCTGACTGGTTCCCTGAATCAACATGCTCTACAAAGGACAGTTTTCAGATTTTTCAGTCTCTTACCTCATTCTCAACTGCCATTGGTGCAAGTTTCTGCCTCTGAAGTTACAAAACCTGTTTTAGTTGGCTGCCTTTAATCTGCTCTGGCCTAGAAAATTATTTGAACTCACATATCTAACGAGTGTGCCGTTAATTATCATAACAGTGAAGTAATTTTATAGATAAAGGGGAGGAAACTAGGCTGTTTCTCCCAGCATTTCATGTGTCTTTCCTTTTTAATAGAGAAGCTTTTGAAGCTTTTAAATACTTATCTTAGTCCCTTTTTCAATTAGCTATGGGCAGGTCCTATAGCCTCTTGTAATGACACTTGCCTTGTAAAATTAAAGGCTTGAGCTAGGTGATCTTTAAGGTCCTGACTCGTGTGCTTTCTTTTCCCTCATGCTAAAGATGACCCATTGTTAATTTGTTGTCTTCTGATTACTCATTATAATAGTCCTGTTTTACTGAATTGTAAAAAAAAAAAAAAAGCACTTGGATTTCAGTGTGTAGAGTTTATCTGTAATAATACCTAATCTAATAAAAGAGTAATATGCAAATTGACCCTCACTCCATTACACCCACAAGCCATGCCCACAAGCCATGCCCACCAACCAATCAGGAGCAAATATGCAAATTAACTCAACTAAGATGGTGGCAGGCAATGGAGGAAACCAGGGCCCTGCGGGCCCTGAGCTCTACTCAAAGCTACAAAATTTCAATTATAGAAGATAAACAAACCCCAGATACCTGCCGGGCTGGGACCTTGGGTTGCCAGGGGCAACCTAGGCTTTGAGCAGGGAACCAAGGCAACAAAGTTTCAATTATAGAAGTTAAATAAATTCCACATACCTGCTTCCAGTCAGGCACCCCAGTAGGGACCCAAACCCTGAAGGGGCTGGGGGCAGCCTAAAAACAGCCATCAGCCCCTCACCCAGGCTGGCCAGGCATGCCAGCAGGTGGACATCCCCCGAGGGGTCCCAGACTGCGAGAGGGCACAGGCCAGGCTGAGGGACCCTCCCCCCTGAGTACACAAATTTTTGTGCACTGGGCCTCTATAATCTTCTATAATAAAAGAGAAACATGCAAATGTGACCGTTACCACCAGCCAATCAGAGCAGCTGTATGCAAATTAACCCAGCCAAGATGGAGGCCAACAGCCAATCAGAGCGGCTGTATGCAAATTAACCCAGCCAAGATGGAGGCCAACAGCCACGGAACTAGAGCAAACCAAAGGGTTCTGTTGCAACTGCCTGC
>PVJC01017540.1:0-32342 GCA_004026665.1 Murina feae | reverse complement strand
CTCCCCGATGCCCCTCCAAGGGCCTGGGAAGCCCACCAAGCAGGCCACCGACCCTGCCACCTCCTACCCGCTCCCCGATGCCCCTCCAAGGGCCTGGGAAGCCCACCAAGCAGGCTGCCGACCCCGCCGCCTTTTACCCGCTTCGCAGTGCCCTCCAACCCTGCCGCCTCTTTCCCACTCACGGGTCCTGGGTCCTCCGCTGTCCCGCCCTGCAGCCGCTCTGTGCACTCGGGAGGTCCCTCAGCCCGGCCTGTGCCCTCTCGCACTCTGGGACCCCTCGGGGGATGTCCACCTGCTGGCTGCCTGACCAGCCTGGGTGAGGGGCTTTAAAGCTGCCCATAGCTCCCATTGCCCAACATCCCAGCAAGGCCGGCTGGACGCTCCTATAATTGATGCTGTTCCTTTGCCTCATCTCGCAGCTTCTATAATGAAACAATTGTTACACTTAATTGTTGCAAATGTGCGTTTTTGCTTCAGGCCAAACAAAAGCTAAGGAGCCAGCAAGCAGGTAGTTTCGCTCTCGCTCCTGCTGCACGGACGCTGCCTAAATGTTTACTCAGGTCCGTGAGTGGTGGCCGCCATGTTGGCTGGGCTAATTTGCATACAGCCGTTCTGATTGGCTGTGGGCGTCCCGGAGAAACGGTTAATTTTACTATTCCGCTTTTATTAGTTTAGATACATTTAATCTAATGGCAAAATGGCTGTAGAGCTTCTCCTCTCATCAAGCTCCTACTGTCTATTGTTCACCATGTTGGCTGCAACAAGTGTGATAAACACATGCAAAGTTCACTCCTCTTGCCAAATAGAAGTGGGAGTGGGAGGCAAATTGGAGCACTTCAGGCCACTTGTTTGAGAAGCGGTACCTCCATTCACATAGGAAGGTAAGAACATGTTTTCTGGTCATGAGACAACTTCTGATGGAAACCACCGCAATGTTTTACTTAATCCCCAAGTGGCAAAAATGATGCAGAAGTTGGACAGATGTAGTCAGTCAGTCAGTGAGGGGGCCAAACCTACAGGGTAGCTTTGTTGGTAGTACTTGAACGGGGTACTCCAGACTGCCTGCCTCTTCAAACGTTACTACATCCCTTGGGGAATGTCGGACTGCCGGGGATTGGGAAACCGGCAGTCCGAAATCTCCCAAGGGGTCCCAGATTGAGAGAGGATGCAGGCCAGGTTGAGGGACCCCACCAGTGCACAAATCTGTGCACCAGGCCTCTAGTTATACATAATACTCTATTGAGATACTGGCCTGACTTATGGAAAATCCAACTTTTTTACCAGATTTCTTCCAAATTTCTGTTTTGTAACACTGGTCTCATGAAAAGTAAAAGTTCTGTGTCCATCGAAAGGTGAAAATAGTACATCCTGCAGCCTCTCTCAGAGATACAACTACACATTTGAGCAGACTAAGAGCTCTAAGGAGTCCCATGTAGCTCTGATAAACCCACATTTCCCAGACTTATTTGGCAAAGAAGGATGCCTATTTGCACTGCAGAATCACCATGCAGCCAGGCGTACACCAGGAAAGCTCTGCCCTAGACAAACTAACTGAAGTCAAGCTTCTGGAAAATCATTCCTTCCCTAAGAAATAGGTTCTGTATTGGCTCATGATAATTACACTGCTATTCTTCTCTCTTTTGCTCTTTTTTTAACTTTGTTGAAGAATAATTGACAAATATCTAATCTAATAAAAGAGTAATATGCAAATTGACCCTCACTCCATTATACCCACAAGCCACGCCCACCAACCAATCAGCAGCAAATATGCAAACTAACTCAACTAAGATGGAGGCAGCCACAGAGCTGGAGTTGCCCTGGGCAATGGAGGAAGCCCCTTAGCTCACTCAAGACTACAAAGTTTCAATTATAGAAGATAAACAAACCCCAGATACCTGCGGGGCTGGGACCTTAGGTTGCCAGGGGCAACTCAGGCTTCGAGCGGGGGACCAAGGCAATAAAGTTTCAATTAAATAAATCCCAAATACCTGCTTCCAGCCAAGCACCCCAGTAGGGACCCAAACCCTGAAGGGGCTGTGGGCAGCCTGAAATGGCCCTCTGCCCCTCACCCAGGCTGGTCAGGCACACCAGCAGGTGGACATCCCCCAAGGGTTCCCAGACTGTGAGAAGGCACAGGCCAGGCTGAGGGAACCCCCCCTCAAATGCACAAATTTTTGTGCACAGGCCTCTAGTAATTATATAATATTGTTAAAGCATATAATATGATGATTTCATACACATACACATTGTGGAATGATCACCAAGATCAAAATAACTAGCACATAGTTAACTGTGTGTGTGAGAGAGACAGACAAAAAGAGAGAGAGAGAGAGAGGAAGAGGGAGCGGGAGAGGGAGAGGAAGAGAGAGAGAGAGAGAGAGAGAGAGAGAGAGAGAGAGAGAGAGAGAGAGACTTAAAATCTACTCTAGCAACTTTCCAGTAGATAATATGCTGGTCACCATGCTGAGCATTAGGTTCTCAGAACGTCTTCTAACTGAAAATGTGTACCCTTTTAGCTACATCATCCCCTTCCCCTTCCCCATTCACTCTTTTCCTTTTCCCTATATCCTTTCGCCTTTTATCCAAGTGCCAGCTTTGAAGCCATCTTTTGGGAAATCTACTCCGACCCCCTGACCCAGTTTAGGTACACAGCACCCGGGATTTCCCCTGTCAATTTTTTCCAACCGAGAATGAAAAAATTACCACTCTCTTTTCCAGCACCACTCAGGGTCCCAGAGCGAGACATTGGAGTCAATTCAAGTTCAGATCTCAGCTCTGCCATTCACTAACTTGGCAACCTGGAATAGATTACTTGGGCTCTCTGATTTTTCTCATAGAAAAAAATTAACTATAACTAAAAAATAAAATTAAACATATGTATATAACGCATAGACTCAGGCAGCAGTGTGGTGATAGCCAGAGGAGGGGAAGGGGTGGGGGAGGTGGTGCGCAACTTGGGGAGAGACAGGGACGGAGGGAGACTTTGCTTGGGGCGGTGAGCGTACAATGCAGGGTGCAGATGATGTTCTGTTGAATGTACACTTGAAACCTGAACTCAACAGAGTACAAGAAGGAAACAATTTTATTCTTTCTCATCATTGTCCCTTTAAACCTGCTCTGCAGAATCCTTCCCTGCTCCCAGCTGAAATATGAGGCAGATCTTAGAGCTTTTCTATTCTGTCTCAGGAAATCATGGGCAATCTTGTTTTGTCCACACTCTCTTGGAGGATTTCAACTTCCTGATAAAATAGAATAACTAGCCTCCCACCGTGGGCTACTATAACCTGGATGAATATGTCAGGCTCCCACCAGAGGCACTGACAGTAGGCACTGCAAGCCTGTGACATGGAGAGAAACTCAGAGGGAGTCCCACCTCTGCCCACGCTCTGTGTGGACAGGCCATTTCCCACTGCAGCACCGCAAGCAGCAACTCAAGCACCCAAACCAGCCCCACCGAGCTGAGGAGGCAAAAGTCAAAATAGGGGTAGCTGAGGAAGCTGAAATCGGCTAGGATCGTAACTGACACAGAACTCAGGAACCTCGGGGCTGTGTGCTCACATATCTGATGGATATACAGATGACTTTCCTACCCCAGAAAAAGGAAAACGGTGGAAACTGTTTGCATGCAATGGCACACAGGGCAATCACCATGTTCACATCGTCCCTGGTGCAGTATGGGATGTGGTGCCATGGAAGACCAAGGCTCTGAGAGGTAAATGGCCACTGCCCCGGATGGTTTGATGGCAACTGTAATTGCAAAGATTGCTGAGTGGGCTCCCTACTCTGACTAAGCACTTACAAAAGAAAAAAGTGAGGGACCTTGAGCTCCCATATCTAGGTACAGGCGGGGAACCCAAAAACTTCCATGATGGCCATTTAACAGGGTGGCACTGCACCAAGATAATACACAGACCTTTTCAGTTTGTAATCCCTGAACATTCCAAATGCCACAGGATTCACTCGTCAAAACAGGGCTTATGGAATTGCAGGTATACATGAAGCCTGGGCCAAGGTCTTCCTCATAGTAAACCCAGTGGGTGCACAGACCCATCCTGCCATTATGTTCCTGTTTGTTTAATGCACAGTTGGAACAGACATACTAGGAACTGGCTCAATACCTGCCTTCACTTCCTGTCTAATGAAGAGCATGATGAAGTCTGTTAGGATAGCAAGGGCTAACTGGAATCCCTTGGAACTGCCCCCAACCCACTGATAGAGCAACTGCTTCAAAATCAATACTCTCCCCTAAGGAAATTGCAGAGATTAGTGCTATCATCAAAGACTTGAAAGACACAGCAATGAGGCACCCTCACTCAATATCCTGTTTGGCCTGTGAAAGAGCCAAGTGGATCTTGGATAATGACTGTGGATTATCATAAATTTCATTCAGAGGGATTCCAATTACAGCTACTATTCAAAAACCATGTGGAAAAGGCCAACACATCCCATGAAACCTGGTACAATTATTAACCTACTAGGGTCCCGGTGCACAAAAATTTGTGCACTCGGGGGGGGGGGGTCCCTCAGCCTGGCCTGTGCCCTCTCACAGTCTGGGAACCCTCGGGGGATGTCCACCTGCTGGAGTGCCTGGTCAGCCTGGGTGAGGGGCTGATGGCTGTTTGCAGGCTGGCCAAGCCCCCCAGTGGGGATCGTCACCCCATGGGGGTGTGGCCAGCCTGGGTGAGGGGCTGAGGGCCGTTTTCAGGCTGCCTGTCCCTTCAGGGTTCAGGTCCCTACTGGGGTGCCTGGCTAGCCTGGGTGAGGGGCTGAGGGCTGTTTGCAGGCTGGCCACAGCTCCTATTAACCCAAGATCCCAGCAAGGCTGGCTGGAAGCAGGTTTCTGGAGTTTATCTTCTATAATTGAAACTTTGTTGCCTTGAGCGGAGGCCACAGCCTGCCTACGCAGGCAACGAAGCCTCCTCTTTGCTTCAGCTCCGTGGCTTTTATAATTGAGACTTTGTTGCCTTGAGCGGAGGCCACAGCCAGCCTAGGCAGGCAGTTTCCTTCATCGCTGGCCTCCTGTTTGCTCTAGCTCTGTGGCTGCTGACTGCCATCTTGGCTGGGTTAATTTGCATGTCATCACTCTGATTGGCTGGTGGGCGTGACTTGGGTGGTGGGCGTGGCTTAAGTGTAACAAAGTGGTGGTTAATTTGCATATTACTCTTTTATTAGATTAGATTATGTTGTTTTAATCCAAATTAACAAAGACAATCAAAGTAATTCTGTTTGCTTATCAAAGATGGCAGTAGAGGCCATTGCATGGTCAACCAATCACGGGCACCCAGCAACTGCTGCAGGCCAAGGTGCGACCACCAAGAAGGGGTCTGAGACCCTCAAGGGAAAGGACCTAAGGAAGCAGGTCAAAGGGGCTCAGGCTGAAACTGAACAGTGCCACCTGCAGAGAGAGAAAGGGTGTAAGGCCAGGATGCTACAGTTCCCGCATCCCAGAACATTTGCAGAACTCAAGTGGAAAAGACGACCCAGGATATGACCATGCACCAGACCTACTTCTGACAAAACAGGGATGAAGTCCTGGATAACTTGTTAGCCTTTGCCTGCAACAGCCAGCCAAAAATACACACACCCCTGCATAATGAAGAGGGGAAGAAAGAAATGCCTGCCCTGGACTGGTGATCTAGATGCCTTGATGGACTATGAAGCTGTAGCCAAGCTTGAGTTATATTCTTGTGGGAGAAAAGGCAGTAAATTATTTCTGTATAAGATTCAGTAGGTTCCTTCACTCTTTGTAGAAAAACTTAATCTAGCTTCTTCATACAAACTTAGAGCTTAGCCACAGATTTTGTCTTTTAACCTTGTATTCTCAAAAATTTAATGGGTATACAATGTCTGTTTTCCTATGCCTTTTAACTCAAGTAACATTTATATCAACACTGGATTTTTCTTTCTTAGGTACAGTAAAAAATACTTTATTTTGAAGAAAGAGATTAACATTCTTTGCCTAAAGCTTTCTTAAAGATCAGGGACCTCATCCATGAAAAAGTGGTACATAGTTATTTATAACTTCTGTGAAGCAGTAGCCAACCTTAACACAGTCCTTTCTAAGGGTTAGAACAATGAATACTGGTATAACTGTCGAGGCTGCTTTTAGTTTCTCTTCACCAAAATTACTAGATTATAGAATTCAGGAACTTGTTATATGTTACATGTTATTACTCGGTGTACTGATCATCATTTAAAAGTAAAGACTCTGTGCCCTGACCAGTTTGGCTCAGTGGATAGAGAATATCGGCCTGTGGACTAAAGGGTCCCAGGTTCGATTCCAGTCAAGGGCATGTACCTTGCTTTCGGGCACATTCCCAGTAGGGGGTGTGCAGGAGGCAGCTGATCGATGTTTCTAACTCTCTATCTTTCTCCCTTCCTCTCTGTAAAAAATCAATAAAATATATTTTTTAAATACAATAAATAAATAAATAAATAAATAAATAAAAGTAAAGACTCTGTAATGCAAAAGAACATACATAGGATATCTTCATTCTCTCGCTTCTGGGCTATTTCAATACTCCTGATCTTTCTTATAAGACTGTCCCCCGTGAGCTTGACCATCCTGATATCCCAAGGAACATAATGCTAGTCCAACCCATGCATGACACTGTCACTAGACCTGGTAACAAGGAAGTGGCAAGGGCCCCATAAAAATTCAAAAGCATGCCACGCTGTGACGTTTCCAGGAAAGGATGGGGCATGTTAGGATATACCCTCTAAGAAAATGTCACAGCGGCTTCCAAAAGAAACAGCACAAAAATAAATTCTAAATTCTAGAAGCAAGATATAGTGCATTCAAGTAGAGCTGCTACTTGTAAACCTCCTGCCTTGTGGCCCAGCAGACCAATGGTCCTTGACTTATCCACAGCGGACAGGTCTGCTTATGCAGCCTCTGAAAAGCCCCAGGAGGAGAGTCACTGCACAGACCCCAGCATCCTCTGTCGACAATGATTCTCCATTGAGAAGCAGCTCCTAGTTCTGCTGGGCCATGGTCCAGACTGAACTTCCAGTGCAAGACAGCAAGCGACTACATGACCCCAGACCAAACCTGCCCACCATGAAGTGGATTCCTCAGTCTACTGAATCATGAAGCTGAGTGTGCAAAGCAGCATTTTACCATTAACCAGAAGTAAACACAGGAAGAGGAAGCATAAACTGAATGAGCAAGTGGCTCAAATTCCCATAGGACCTGTCCTGCTGCTCCACTATCTCTTCCATGGCACCCAGAGAGTCAGTTCCTGATGATAGCTGAACAGCAGAAAACACAGACTCAGTTTACTGATGGGTTTACCTGACCCAATGGTCGGCTATAATACCAGTTTCCCACTCCAGCGCATCCTTGAAAAACAGAAAATCTTCAAAGAAAAATCTTCCCAGTGAGTTTAACTTTGAGCAGTGTATCTGATCATCACTTCAGCTGGCCTGAGATTCATATTTACACTGACACAAATGTACATGTGGAAATTTAAAAAGGTTTTTTCCACCTGGCCGGTGTGACTCAGTGGCTGAGCATCAACCCATGAACCAGGTTAGGGTTCGATTCCTGGTCAGGGCACATGCCTGGGTTACTGGCTCGATCCCCAGTAGAGCACATACTAATCAATGATTCTCATCATTGATGTTTCTCTTTCCCTCTCCCTTCCACTCTCTAAAATCAATTTTTTTAAAAAAAAATTTAAGTAGTTTTCCAATTGAGTAAAAATAAATCAGGTGGCTAACCTATCGTGTTTGTTACATGAAGCCTCACAGCAGCACTCTTCAGGATGGTCTGCTGATCTTCTGCATGAGAATTAGCGAGGCACTTAAAATGCAGGGTCCTAGGCCCACACCCAAACTTTTCGATTTCTGAATTTCTGGAAGTGAGGCCCCAGAAGCAACGCTTTCAGTAAACCCTTCCAGGAAATCCTTTGCACACTCAAGTCTAAGAACCACCATTCAAAAGCAGTGGTTCTCAAAGTGTGGTTCCCCAGACCGGCAGTCTCAGCATCACCTGGAACCCGTTAGAAATGCAAACACTTGGTCCCCACCCCAGTCCCACTGAGTCAGAAAACCTGTTTCAATATGCCTGATTCTGCTGGACACTAAAGTTTGACAGCCACTACTCTAGCCTTTGGTCTTTTCTCTATATAGCAAACATATAGTTTTAGCCAGACCAGCATCTGTTCCCAAATTCTATGTGATCTAAATAGGACTAACTGTCTCACCAACCCACACCACCTACCACAGAGCCAGGAACTTCACCAAGCCCCTACCCACAAAGCTCCTACCCACAGAGCACACCATCCTCTGACTTTAGTGGTGGGTCCATGATCAAGCATCCGATGCAACAGAAGCTACTCAGAGTCCTTGGCAGGTCTTTGTTGGTTAGAATTACTGGGAGAGAGACTCAGCACTAAAGGCTGATAGTGGGTAAATGGCCCCAAGGACAGGGCTGAGTACTTCACAGACATTTCAGATCCTGACTCTTTTTCAGATCCGTCAGTGTTGGGTGAGAGTGGGAGAAACATGTGAAATGACTTTATGCTGCTGTTATAAGATGGAACCAGGCTTCCTAATTGGAAATAAAAAACTGGAACCTGGGATTGTTAGAATCTCTAAAAAACACGGGGCTAAAATGCTCTGATAGTAGACTGCGGGCTAACACAGTGGTCATCTCCTCTCCCTCCAGAAACCACATTAGCATTATAGGAATGCTTAATGTCCCATTCTCTGAGCAAAATAACACCATTGACAGCAATGAAAATGAAGCAGTAGGTAATAGGAGACAGAGTCCTATCAAACGTTTACACTCCCTGTATATCCCCCATTAATTATCATGCCAAGTATTCAGATATTACTTGCCCTGCTGCCAACTGCGTGCTTGAAGGTGGGATTACTCAACTGTCTGAACATTTACTAGGTCCCAGAGGCAAAATAACTCACTCAACTCTGGGGGCACACAACCAAGCTTTTTGCCCGTGACTTTTATCCAAGCTTCTGCAATCATGACCTGGCAACCATTCTGACCCCCTTTATTATTAATTCACTTAGGGCAGAAATTAAGAGCCTGTGGAGACAGCCACTCACATTTTTTTCTACCTGACTAGTGACTCTGAGAACAAGTTTCTCTCCAATGTTTTATAGAAGCATTATATCAAAAGAGCAAGTATGACTTTGCATTGTAAAATAGTGAATTATAGACTCTTGTCC
The DNA here is from genome assembly GCA_004026665.1 of Murina feae. Lineage (NCBI taxonomy): Eukaryota > Metazoa > Chordata > Mammalia > Chiroptera > Vespertilionidae > Murina > Murina feae. Next base: position 23,150 of record PVJC01017540.1, on the reverse strand, counting down.
CTATCGCCATAAAATACACACACACACAACCAAACAAAGAGTAAGATGAACAGACAGAAAGGGAATGGAGAAACCATACAGAAGACAGAGCAAGGTCAAATCTAAATGCTTGGGGAGGAATATATTTATTCACCCATAGAATTCTGAAAAGGTGCAGGAAGTAAAAGCGCCAGGTACCACCGAAAGTGGGGAGAGGTGTGATCTGAAGACACAGGAGCTATTGAAGTCTGTGTGAAAACAGGTCCTCAGAAACAGAAACAGAAAGAAACAGAAAGCATAATCTTTGGAGAAGCTGAACAAAACCAGGGACTCCAGGTTAGGGGAACAACATGTATGAACAGCATCAGAATAGGGAAAGTTCCTGAAAATACATGGATGAAGACAAAGTCAGTCAATCCTGGGCAGTCAATCCTCTAATACCCTTCCCCACCCAGATCCAGAATGCAAGGGACTAAGCTCAGGCTCCCCAAACAGGAATTAAAGAAATCTCTAGTGGGTAGGAGGGAGAGGGAAACACCTCAACAGAAATGACCTATCGCTATAGACATCTGAGTTTCCAATAAAACATCCAAGCAGTTCCCTACTGCCTTCAAGTGAAGCCGTCGGTTGACAAGCCCTGGCCGCTGGCCCCAGGGAGACACAGCTTGAAGTCAGCCTTTTCTGCTTATCTGTTAAATATAAATGAGCAGCCAACAGCACATGAAAAGAGATTCAACATCATTAATCACCACAGAAATGCAAAGCAAAACCACAGTGCAATACCCCTGTACACCCACTAGGGTTACTATATATAATCAAAAAGATGGACAATAACAAGTGTTGACAAGGCTGTGGATAACTTCATCCTTGAGTGGAACCCCTGTGCATTGCTGATAGGAATTAAAATCAGCGCAATAACTTTGGAAAACGGTCATCTCCTCTGGGGGAAGGCCAACCTCTTCCACCAAGCCAGTAGCTTCAGGAGGGACGAACATGGATTGGTGAGAGGGGAAGAGGACACCAGCCTAGCCAGCCAGATCAGTGGACTCAATCCTGATGATCAACGGGGTGACAGATATCGCAGCCAGATGGCCCTCACATCTTTTTTCATAAATATTTGGTCTTCGCCCATAATTCCTGAGTTTAGCTCCAAAAACCCTTGGAATTTACTAAGTGCTGAGAGTAATGGAGGTGTGATTTGTTACATTAATGAAGTAACTTTTGAAGCTCACCTAAAGATAGGGTAAACCAACCATATGATCAGGGGGTTGGAACTTCCAGTCCCACCTCCTAACCTCTGGGGAGGAAAGAGAGACTGGAGACTGAATCAATCACCAATGGACAAAAATTAATCAATCATGCTTATGTATTGAAGCTTCCATAAAAACCCCAAAGAATAAGGTTCAGAGAACTTCTGGTTGGTAAACACATGGAGATGCTGAGAGGGTGGTGCATCCAGAGAGAGCATGGAAGCTTCCCCAAACCTTGCCTTGTGCACCTCTTCCATAGGGCTGTTCCTGAGTTATACTCTTTATCGTAAAGCAGTAATCTAGTAAGCAAACTCATTTAAGTCCTGTGAGCCAGTCTTGCAGAATATGTGAAGCGAGGAGGTCACCATGGGAACCAGCTGGTCGGTAAGAATAACTTGGTGCTGTGGGAACCACCCCTCCACACACTGGAAAGTGATCCTCTGAACCACTGCAACAGGTGCGGGGTTATTGTGGAGCAGTGCAAATGTTCTAAAATAGATGTTGTGATGGGTGCACAACTCGGAGAGTACACTGAAACCACCAAACTGTGTACTGTAAGTAGTAAATTGTATATGTGATCTATCTCAATAAAAATGTTTTGAGCCCAACCTAGAAGGTGTGGCTCAGTGATTTAGCATTGACCTAGGAAATCACCATTCAATTCCTGGTCAGGGCACATGCCCAGGTTGTGGGTTAGATCCCCAGTTGGGGGCATGCAGGAGGCAGCCAATCAATTATTATCTCATCATTGATGCTTCTATTCCTCTCTCCTTCTCCATTCCTCTCTCTGAAATCAATAAAAATATGTTTTTAAATGTTTTGAAAGAAATATTAGAGAGATAGATAAATAGATAGATGGATGGATTAGATAGCCAGCCAGCAAGGACAGACAGACAACCAACTGTCCATTTCCTTCCCTCTTCCCACTTGCCATGCATTCCGCAGCCAGGTATTTTCTGTCCCTTATGCAAAACAAAGGAAGGGGCAGGGGCAGGGGAGAAAAAAGGGGTGGAGGGCAGTAGGAGTCTCTTTTAAACGCTGATCTGCTGGAAAAACCACAGTGATCAGCGTAGATGCTGGTCCCTGTGAACACACACCCTCTTCTCTTCATCCTGACAGTTGGAGGCCGGGATTTAAGATCCCTCCCCATCCATTCACTTTAAAGCCAGGCCAGCTGGTCAAAGCCCAACCCACTGTCACAGCACTTTGTCTTCCTACTGACTCATCCTCAGATAAAACCTGGCAACCAGACAATGGAGGGAAGCCTGAAATAAGAAACGCCCAAGAAAAACAAAAGAACAAAACAAAATTACTCCAGAAAAAAATGAGATCATTCAAAAAGTGAAAAATTAGGTGAGAAAAATCCCACGCCTCCAGGAGGACAGGAAGGTCCCGAGGAACTAGAGAGAAGGGACAGGCTCAGTAGTAGGACCGACTTCCCCAGCCGTCAGGAAAGCACTCGGCCCTTTGCAGGAAGCTCAGGCCGCGCTGGGTGAAGCCTCAGCATCTGGCTCACTGCCCAGTCTCTGGGCTCACCTGCACCTACATGGCCCTCAGCCTGCATGACGATGAGGCGGGTGACGGAGGATAAGCGCAATGCCCACGTTACAGGTGTAAATGTTGAACCTTTCTGGCCAAGCTTGTTTGCAAAGGCTCTGGCCAGTGTCAACATCGGGAGATGCATGTGCAGTGAAGGGGCCGAGGACCTGCCCTGGTAGCTGGCGCTGCACCAGCAGCAGGCCCTGTCCCCGCCACCACTGCTGCCAGCTGAGGAGAAAGTAGAAGCAAAGACAGAATCTCAGGAGTCTGACATGACACGGGCTTTGGTCTTTGTGACTGACCTCTTTTGTAACATGTTCAATAAAAAGCTCAACTCTGAAAAAAATAATGTGAGGACTGTGAGGCTACGTAAAGAAATGTATGTTTTTAAAAATTCCACAGGAGCATTTTCCGGTGCTCATGAAGAAGGCAATGGATGCTGGTACACTGAACAATATTTACATGATTCAATTAAAGTATGCATGACCTTCTACATGTCCACAGAGAAGTCATGGAAGACTCAGTTGTTACTACAGACCATTATGCAAATATTACCAACCTTGATAAAGCAAGAACAGAGGTGGAGTTGACAGAAATTAAGAGACTTCAAGTAGAAAGAAATAATAAAGAAATAATAAAGATAAAATGGTTCATGTGCTCATTTTACAAAATATAGAATCAAGAGGTGGAAGCTGATGGAACAAGCACAAGAAGTTTATCTTGTTTGTAGGTGTAGAAGTGAGTGGCAAAAGAAATGAGAAACATGATGTAAGAAAAAAGATATATCGTGAATCAAAAGCTTTATTGCGGTGGTACAGCAAGAGATGAATCTAAATATGATGAGTTCCAAAACAGTGGTACAATCATATTGTTTACGAAATAAGGAGTTAACCATCAGAAACAGTAGAGGCAGCTATGGGTCCTGCTGGAGAGGAAAGGAGTGGGCACTCACTGACTCCATCAGCTTTCTGAAGTATTTGACTTTTTATGTTTATCAAACTAACTGCATATAGTTAAAGTTATTTTTAATGCTTTTGTGATCTTTCAATATTTAAAGCAAAAGCCTAGTTTTAAAGATGTACTAATGTATCCGGCTAACCACTTCTACCATCTCTCGGTAAGCATAGGGACTTCGCCCCTGACATTCCTAACAGTCCTGCAGTAGACTGAAGCATATTACAGGGTATCAAATTCCCCACCTTGCACTCAAAGTAGTGCATAAATGTGCATGGTATGTGATTATTTTTAAGGAAGAGAGAGAAGAGAATAAGTAGGTATAATAATTTTGAAAATATATAATTGAAAAGCCAAAATGTAGAAGACTGACTTCTACACTTCTGTTCTATAATAAGCACTACCAGTATATAAACCCTAAAACTCTACTATAATATATTAGACTTTAGAAGCCAAAAAAACACACATAACTTTTGCTAGTTAATCTCAAAACTGGGGAAAATTTGTAAGAAATATGGTTCAGGCATATTAGAGGTCCCTAATTTTAGTGTCCTCATTAACCAAATAAGTTATTAAACCCAACGCCCACTAACCTAGATCATTTATCTAGTTTACAGTTATTCCAATATAATTAATACACTCTGAATTCCCAACAGACAATCTATTCTACATATTGACATCAAAACAATATGGTTTTCAGGAAATTCGACAGCAGAAGCAAAGAAAGAGTAAGGGATGAGTGATGGAGCCCATTTCCCAAGTTTCAAAAGCATTTGTCACCATCTTTCACAAAGAAAAGAACCATTGATTGGGTTCCCAAATTATATTATGTGCTGATCAATTCAAGAACAGCCTAATACTGCTGAGAAAACCACAGAATAACAGGATTCTGAGTAATCTTTCACTGAAAGGCAAAAGTTAAAATCATATTCCTTAAGAGGACTAGCAATAGTAGACATATTAATAGCGCTAGGCACTGTTCCTAATACATCAGGACCCACATTAAAGCCACTGCTCAAGTCTAGAAATGGTCATAACAAATCTTTCAACCTTACAACATAAAAGTCAGTTGATAATTTCTTTGTCTAACACCTAATAAAATTCATTCTTCCAAAGTTTTGGAAAAGCTAAGCACAGTCCTCTCTTATTATAAAGTTTCCTGTTACAAAGTTGCATGGTTTACACATATGTTATACTTTATTATTGAAAAAAAAAGCCCTCCTTATAACACCCTCTTTGTTATAATACTCAACATAGTTTGCCTCCAGGCTAGATATATAATGAAAGCAAAATGAATTCAGACAGGTTGTTGAGGAAAAAAGCTAGTTTCTTTTTAGTAGTCTTTCTAAAGTATTTTTTCTTTCCTTGTAGCTTTTCATCATCTCAACATTTTGTTCTCCCCACCCCAACCATTTTCCTTTTCTCTTTATGTATTTCCTTTGGTAAATGGAAGATGATAGATTGTTAAAACCAGTTTGTACTACCTTGGAAACAAGCACTTTTAACATACTATTCCCAGCCTTCCAAAACCTTGTACAAATCTCATCTTTAGAACAATGAACTGTATAAGACTTAATCAACCAGCTTCAAAAAGCCATATGAAATCTTAACTTTCCACTCACACATGTTGTGTTCACAGTTCCCTAGAATCATAAATGTAACTTTCCAAATTAGATTTAGCAATACTGCTCATTTATTGTTTCCATATTAAATAGTACTGTCTTAATTTAGGAAAGATCTAGAAATGCTGCTTTGAAAGGTTCTTATTCACAAATTTCAATGCAAGGAAATTCAGATTTAAAGCCCTGATTATTTTTAACTTAGGCAGAAATGCAGTTCAAATATTAATATAATATGGGGAGACTTATTCTGATATGTCAAGCTTAATCATTTCTGATCTTCTCAATTAGCCAGAAGTGACTTAAATTATGTACTATATGAAACACTGAAGATACAAATTAGAACTGTAGTCTCAATAATGTCGAGTGCTTCAAATGTTATAATAGAGAAAAGAACTGGAAATATTTTTAGCAGTATAATTTAAAAAGTCCTCCTAAATTTGTATAACACTTTTGTTATTGTACTGTCCACATAAAAAATTATATAAGGACTAGAGGCCCGGTGCACAAAAATTTGTGCACTCAGGGGAAGGGGGATCCCTCAGCCTGGCCTATGCCCTCTCACAGTCTGGGACCCCTCGGGGGATGTCCACCTACTGGCTTAGGCCCACTCCCCAGGGGATCAGGCCTAAGCTGGCAGTCAGACATCACTCTGCAGCCCAGGAGCCCTTAGGGGATGTCCACTTGCCAGCAGGGAGCAGGCCTAAGCTGCAGTCAGATATCCTTTTTTTTTTTTAATATATTTTATTGATTTTTTTACAGAGAGGAAGGGAGAGGGACAGAGAGCCAGAAACATCAATGAAAGAAGAACATTGATCAGCTGCCTCCTGCACAACCCCTACTGGGGATGTGCCCACAACCAACGTACATGCCCTTGACTGGAATCGAACCTGGGACCCTTAAGTCCCCAGGCGATGCTCTATCCACTGAGCCAAATCGGTCAGGGCTGCAGTCAGATATCCTTAGTGCTGCTGAGGAGGCAGGAGAGGCTCCCACCACCACCACTGTACTGGCAACCGTCAGCCTGGCTTGTGACTGAGCAGAGCTCCCCCTGTGGGAGTGCACTGACCACCAGGAGGCAGCTCCTGCATTGAGCGTCTGCCCCCTGGTGGTCAGTGCGTGTCATAGAGACCAGTCATCCCCAGTGGTTCTGCTGTTAGGGTCAATTTGCATATTAACTTTTTATTATATAGGACAGAGGCCTGGTGCACAAGTGGGGATCGGCTGGTTTGCCCTGAAGCGTGTCCTGCTGGGGTGCCTGGCCAGCCTGGGTGAGGGGCTGATGGCTATTTGCAGGCAGGTCACAGCCCCTTCAGGGTGGGGGTCCCCACTGAGGTGCCTGGTCAACCTGGGTGAGGGGCTGATGGCTGTTTGGAGGCTGGTCAAAGCCCCCAGTGGGGACCCTTACCCCTTGGGAGTGTGGCCAGTCTGGGTGAGGGGCTGAGGGACATTATCAGGCTGGGCATGACTGTGGGCTGGAAGCAGGTATCTTGGGTTTATTTACCTTCTGTAATTGAAACTTTGTTGCCTTGAGCAGAGCTCAGGGCCCACAGGGCAGGTGGGAATCTTCGCTTCCTCCATCGCTGGGGCAATGCAAGCCTCCTGCCTCAGTGCAGCTCCCTGGCTGCCACCATCTTTATGATGGAGTGAAGGTTAATTTGCATATTACTCTTTGCCTGGGCAGAAGACCCCCAAGCCCCTCCGATTGCTGGCTTCACAAAGCCCAGGCCTCTGTGATCGCTGGCTCCACCCCTGCCCCACTGCAGCCTCTGGCCAAGGCTACAGGCCTGGCCAGGGGACCCCCCCAGACCCCTGCACTGCCGGCTCCACCAGTGCCCAGGCCTCTGAGATTTCCAGCCTTGCCCCTGCCCCTCCCTGAGGCCTCTAGCATAGGCTTTATGCCTGGGTAGGGCACTCTCATATCCCTCTGATCACCAACTCCGCCCCTGCCCATACCTAAGGCCTCTGGCGATGGCCTCCGTCCTGGGCAGGGGACCCCAAGCCCCTCTGATCACCTGTTCCACCCCTCAGGTCCCTCGCTTCCCCCACCACCTACCTGGCTAACAGGCCTGATAACTTCAGTGGCAGGGCTGAGCCGGACTGGGCATCACCATCCTGTGGCTATGGAGGCATCCATCTTTGTGATGGAATAATACCTAATTTGCATACTACTCTTTTATTAGATAGGATGTTCATAACTGCTTTATTCATATTCATCAAAAACTGGAAGCCAGCTAAATTTCCATCAAAAAAGATAGTCTACTTTAAATTTATGTATATAATCTCTATACTAATTTGCTTTTAAAATACCTTTAACATGGTGTAGTCAACACAAACACTTGTTTTCAGATTAAGCATTAGCATATATCTCTCCCTTGTTTTAGAATTTAAATCTGCAAGCAAGAGTTTCCCTGTAGAATGGAAGAGGGTTATTGAATTCAAGAGAGACTGGGGGAAGGAAGATAGTTATTTCCCATGGCAATGTGCTTTGTAGATGAATTCTGAAACTGTTGCAAACCCTTATATAGCAATGTCATCTGAATAAAGTTGTTTTATGGTAGTCATTTTCCTTCTCGATTGAGTAAAATATTTAATAGCTCAGTTACTCCACTGTTATGAGGAGACCCTGAGATGCAGAGATCAAAAATGGCTGTCAGCTCCCATCAGCACCTCTCGCCAGTGGCAGCCCTGACCACAGACATTCCCATAACACTTTTCCAGTTTTGGCATTCAGCCACCATGAAAGAAATTATTGTATTTTTTTCAAAAACACCCAGAAACTTCAAACATTCTTTTAAGCCTTTCCCCACTCTTAGCCATAGTAGGCCCTGAAGTATTTAACCATAACATCTCTATAGCGTACGTATAGAAGGAATCAGAACTCACCTTTCAGGAAAAGTAACAATTTTAAGTGATCATGTAAAAAAACAATTTGCAGACAACAGGAACCCTCTTTATAACCTTCCCTCGGGAGCTACAGGTTCTATACAACATAACATACAGGAAGACGCTCTTGGAAAGTAACATTGCTTTATGGGTCTTGGACCAGAGAGTTTATAAATGACTTTATACAGGAAAAACCAGCACAGGATGAGAATCAATCCTGTCATCCCCTGGATCTTCCAACTTATGTCACTGTGGATCCATAAATGATCTTCAAAACCAACGAGGGAAGGGCTCCCATATTATAAAACACCTACTCGCTAACACTTAGGCAAGGATGGGAGCCAGCACCCCGCTGAACTCGGCTCAGACGTTCTTCTCTGGCATTTCAACGGCACCTATTTGGAAACAGGGCCATGCGGTTCACTGGTGAGACGAGGGTTATCAAACCTTATCTGTTGATTCCCTGGAAGGAAAACAGCGTCATCTTTCATTAGCACTGACACCCCCATTCAAAGGAGTGAGGTTGTGTCTGGCTGCTCACTCACGTCTGCTCGCTCACCCAGCTGAGCCCAGTTCCCTCTGTGAGTGGCAGACACCCCGGTAGCTCAGGGAAGCAGAGCCTGTCAGCAAGTGCACACGGCCACTAATGCGTCTCCTCGGCAGATGAGAAAAAGGCTTCAGCTTAATCAGTGGGAAGTTATTGGAAGGCTGAGGATATGAGTATCTGGGGCTGCCTCCTCAGATGAGGCAAAGGCACCGGGCAGCGGTGGCTCAGTGGCTGAGTGTCAACCAGTGACCAAGGAGGCCAAGGTTCGATTCCCAGTGAGGATACATGTCCCGGCTGCCGGCTCGATTCTCAGTGTGGGGTGTGCAAGAGGCAGCCAATCAATGATTATCTCTCATCATTGATGTTTCTATCTTCTCTCTAAAATCAATAAAAAAAATTTTTAAAAAGAGGCAAAGGCAGCTTATGATTCTTCAGTTCACTATTTTCTTTAGAGGGCTTTTTATTCCAAAGAATCCATGAATTTTTATTTATGTGACAATGTAATCCCATATAAGCTTATAGAAGTCATTTTATAATTTAAAAAATATGCTACCATACTCCTATATATTATTAAAATCTGTTCACCTCCTTTTACTGACAATTATATTCCAAACATACTGAACCTTTTATATACAATATTTTCTTTCCACCTCAGTCACAAACATGGGACTACTGTGCTGTCAGTCTCTTATAATCTATACCATGCCCATACTATGTCTATACCCTTACATTAAAATTGCCTGGATAACAATTCTACTTTTCTTAAGTTCCATTTGACTGGAAAAAAATCAAAATAAAATAAAAGAACTGGAAGAACTCAAGGAAAATGAGCTTTCAAAAGGCACAAAAAGAAGAGGGATAAAAGATGAAAAAGAAATGTCTTTTATACTAAAAAAATTTTTAAACTGAAAAATCTTTGATTTGTGAGTGTTATCACAAATACTAGTAATTCTGAATATCACATTTTATCCAGAAGAAAATATTAATAACAAAAGGTTGAATAATGTATAGAAACACATTCCAGCCAGATGAGTAAATAATGTTCTATCCACTGAGCCAAACTATTAAGGCAGTAATAACTCTCTAAGACTTGAGTTGGCTGGTGCCAGGTCAGCTCAAAGTATAAATATCCTCATGTAAAACAAAGAGTTACGATCGAGAAAACTAATTTTAAGAATGAGAGCTACCTATAGATAACAATAGTGTATTATACTCTAAAATCTGTTGTGTAGTGTATAGATCTCATGTTGTGTTCTTACCATAACAAAGTTATAATAAACAGAGAGATAATGTATAGAAAGATAGATGCCTGGCCAGCATAGCTCACTGGTTGAGCATCAACCTATGAACCTGGAGGTCATGTTTCGATTCCCAGTCAGAGCATATGCCAGGGTTGTGGGCTTGATCCCCAGTGTGGGGTGTGCAGGAGGCAGCCGATCAATGATTCTCTCTCATCATTGATGTTTCCATTTCTCTCTCCCTCCCCCTTCCTCTCTAAAATTAATACAAATATTTTTTAAAATATGGATTAAAATAAAACAAACAAACCATAAATTAGAGCAAAGCAAAAATGTTGGAGGCAGTTAAGAACTGAAGAAAGAACTATATGATGGTAATAATCTCTAACGAAGTATTTAAAAGCCTTTTCCAGCCTGGCCGGTGTGGCTCAGTGGCTGAGCATCCACCTATGAATGAGAAGGGCATTGGTTCAATTCCAGATCAGGGCACATGTCCGGGTCACAGGCTCGATCCCCTGTTGAGGCAGCTGATGAATTCTTCTTTCTCATCATTGACATTTCTATCTTTCTCCCTCTCCCTTCCTCTCTCAAATCAATAAAAATATTTTTTAAAGTGCTCCAAAATCTGCCCTGACCAGTTTGGCTCAGTGGATAGAGTGTCAGCCTTCAGATTGAAGGGTCCCAGGTTCGATTCCGGTCAAGGGCATATACCTTGGTTGTGGGCACGTCCCCCAGTGGGGGTTGTGCAGGAGGCAGCTGATCAATGTTTCTCTCTCATCGATGTTTCTAGCTCTCTATCCCTCTCCCTTCCTCCCTGTAAAAAATCAATAAAATATGTATTTTTTTAAAAAGTGCTCCAAAATCTGAAAAATAAATTTCCTGAGAAGAAAAAACTACCCCAAAAGAAACGTGAATGGCTCATCCTATGGGCACTGAAAGCTTTACAATAAGACAATAAAATTGCTCATTCACAAAAAACTAGGATTAGTAGCCTCCAGATTAAAGTGGATAAAAAATGAAGAGCTGGAATAAAAAAGGTAACAGCACACTCCCCCACCCTCATGTGCTCCCTTCCCCCCCACACACACACACACACTCACACTTACTCAGCCTAGGAAAAGTGCTCTATCCTCAGGGCTCCAGCATAACTCTGCACTATCTATCTCCATCTCTATTATGACTTATCACCTCGATATATTATAGTTCTTAGTCTTTATTGCTCCCAGATTGTAAACTTCTTGGGAACATAAAGTGTTCTATTCATCTTTTTGCTCCAAGAAATTACTACAGTGCCTGGGCACTCAGAAAACTCTCAGTAAATGTGCATTGGATGGGTGGTTGGGTGGATGGGTGGATGGGTGGATGGGTGGGTGGATGGGTGGGTGGGTGGATGGATGGACTGACAGACAGACAGATGGAAAGACAGACAGAAAAACAGAAAGACGGGGGTGGGGGTGATTCAAGGGAGGACTAACACCAGACTTGCTTCAGTCCCTGAAAATTCCCATACATCTCCAACAAATCAACAATTTCACCTCAGTGTCCCTGTCACACACTTGAAAGATTCCTATACATTATAAGGTTCATCAACCTGTCACAGTCCTACAGGGCAAACTTTATATAACTGAGGATATAACTAACGACAGGGTCTCAAAGTCAGATCATGAGCAAAGGAATTCTAGCTCAGATATCTTGACGGTTGCTTAGCAAGATACATCACATAGCCTACATGAAATGTCTTATGTTACCAAGCTAAGTATATAGACTTATTGACCTTAAAACAATAACATTCTTTCTTCACTCCAGCACTGGCTTTCTGTCAGTCAATCTCAATATCCTCCTTTTCCAAATACTGTTTTAAAAGGGCAAACTTATCTTAATAATCTTAAGGTCAAGTATCATGTCCACAGCCATTAGAAGTTGTGACACAATGAACCCAATCAAAGAAAGATCAAGCAGAAATAGCATTTGTTCCTTTTTGCAAAAACAAGTAGAGGTCAAATTACCAAACCAAATAAATTTTATCAATTATACTAGGAAGTTTTTAAATCGATTCAAATCCACCTTTTCAAAAGTGATTTAGTATATTTCCAAACTGTAATTTGATTGTCCATGCTTATGCCACCCATTAAATTTTATAAGCATTAATCTGATGACAGTATAAGAAGCAAAGATAAACTAACATTTGTACTTTTTTAAAGTCACATGTACCTTTTTTAAAGTAGTTTAAGTTCAAATCAAAGAAACTACAAACATTTTTAAGTTCTTGACATCACCCTCACCCTTTCCGTAATAAAAAATAAATAAACACATAATACAGCCATTAATACTGCACAATTCAGTTATTTCCCTCTAAAAAATATAACATGGAAAATGTTGTAATTTAAATTATGGAATGGTAGGCAGTAGTCTGAATAATGGAAGATTTTAGGCAAATATTCTTCAACTAGTTCATAAAACTAGATTTCTTATTTCTTTATCGCTTTTTTTTTAACTTTTATTTACTGGCTGACTTTAGAGAAAGGAAGGGAGAGGGAAAGGGAAAGAGAAGGGGAGGTGGCTGTTTCACTTCTTATGCATTCAGTGGTTGATTCCTGTACGTGTCCCTGGGGATCAAACCTGCAACCTTGGCATGTCAGGACATGCTCTCGCCAGCTGAGCTACCCAGCCAGGGCTCGTCATCACTTCTTCCTCATTAATAAACATTGCACGTGGCACAGGTAACACCAAACTTTACTGCATCCAATGAATATACCTTTGAATTGTGGCGAATGTATAAAAGCTGCCTTCGAAATACTGTTTAAAACAAAAACAGTAATTACTCTTTTGCTAATTTCAGATCCTATATTACCCTCCCACACTGATTGTTGGAGGGAAGTACTTTTCCTACAAACCAAAGCACCAACCAAAAAAGTGAAATTGACACGGAAAACATGTGACCCAGAAGCAACGCAACAGGTTTTCCATAATCTCTGAAGAAGCAAAGCTAAGCACTCACTGAGGCCAAACAGTGCGCCCGCCTTTCTAAGAGGAAAGGTCTTTTCTGAATTAGGAAGAAGGTGGATGAACCAAGCTCACAGCCCCGGTGGGGAAGCAGTTTCGGGTGATGAACAGCACTGGCTTCTGGAAGCGAGTCTGGATCGGAATCCCTCCGCTACCATTTACTGCCTACACCTGGGTGCGTCTCAGCCTGCAAAGCACGCCAACGCGGCTGTACAGAACCAGCCCTTGGTGGATGCCGGGCGGCGGCAGCCCTCTGGATCTCTGCAGCTTGGCATCGCCTGGGAACCGGCTGCCAGAAATTCACTCTCAGGTGCAATTCCAGACTTAAAGAATCAGAACCTGCATCCCCCCCCCCCCCCCCCCCCCCCCCCCCCCCCCCCGAAATCCCATTCTGGTTCAAATGCAAGTTCAAGTTTGAAAGGCACAGCTAGAATGCACTCTTACATTACTTTACCTATTATAGTTAATTTTTTAAAAAGCCACTCTGTTCCTTTTTTGCAACTTGAATAGTTGAGTTTATTTTTAGTAAAAGGCAAAGTATTAATTGGGATCAAAATGTATTTGTTACCATACTTTTCTGAAAAGCAGCAGCACCAACTAAGGCCCAAAGTTGTAGAGCACTGCCATCTAGTGGTGACTCATTCTGCTGCACATACCAAAAAACTGCCTTCGTTTAAAATAGGGCCAGATTTTCTTTTTTTTTTTCTTTTTTCTTTTTTTTTAAATATTTTATTGATTTTTTTACAGAGAGGAAGGGAAAGAGATAGAAAATTTGAAACATTGATTGATGAGAGAGAAAGATCCATCAGCTGCTTCCTGCACACCTCCCACTGAGGATGTGCCAGCAACCAAGGTACATGCCCTTGACCGGAATCGAACCTGGGACCTTTCAGTCCTCAGGCTGACGCTCTATCCACTGAGCCAAACCGGTTAGGGCAGGCCAGATTTTCTTTTTGCTTAATTCCTTTCTTGAGGACTACTAACATAGTACCCACTTAATAATAACACAGTAAGGCATCATAAACGTCAAGGAAGGTTAAAAAACGAGGATTCTTAGTTTCCTTTTTTAAACTCAAATCAAGTGTAGGGAAGTTTTCAAATTAAAAGGTTGATCTGCTCACAAGCTTATAAAATTGGATTTCTTTTGGCATATGCATATCTTGGAGTGACTTTTATTTCCTGCTTCCTAAATTCTGTACTTGTTACCAAATATACAGTATTTGGGTGTGAGGAACTTTCAAATTGAGAAAATATATATATTTTTTATCAACTCTGACTCAATTTGACTCCACTCCTACATTCTATCCCAAGGAAATAATCAGAAATGTATACAAAGATTATGTTCCAAGCCAAAGATGTTCATTCCAGAAAACAAAATTAATTTTAATAGCTTCATAATAACCCACTGAACCTATGCATCAAAACTTAGCTATTCTCCTCTATTTCTCATTTTGATCACTTCTAATGTTTATATGTTACAAATAAATGCACAAATGTATATACAAAAGGAAGGAAGGCAGGACAGAAGGAGAGAAGAAATAAATTAATGTATGGCAACTTGATATAACTTTTCCATGTTTTGGGTTATTTCCTAACACACATTCCCATAGTCGCATTTCAGATCCAAGAACATTTTCATGACTCTTAATAGCCAACCTGCCTTATAAGTGTCATAACGTTTCAAATGGCCACGAGCGATGGAGGACATTGAGACTATCATCACCTTGCTAATACTGGGCTTTATGCCATGGCTAACTTTTTAAAGTTTTATTGAGATATAATTTATATACCCTCCTATTAAAGTACATAACACAATAGTTTTCAGTGTATTGACAGACTATGCAACCATCCCCCATAATATAATTTTGGAACATTTTCATCATAAAAAAAATAAACATTAGCAGATTCTCTCCATTCCCTAATACCCACCCCATATGAAGAATTGTTACTAATTTATCACCCCACTATTTAATCCTGCTTTCTTGTAGATACCACAATAAGTGTTTCAAACACATGAAATGGAAAAATTCCTTCTGCTACTCAGCTATTTCTATTTCAAAATGAAATATTCTACTCAACAGGAAAATAAAACATGCCAGAATATCCCCTTGTTTTTTCAGAAGGTACTTCTGAAATGTAAGGCAAAATTTAAGAACTAAGAGATGGTCTCATATATATACAAAGTTATCTATTCTTTCCAAAATAGTAACAACTCTATTACTTTAGAAGTCCATTATTAAATCCAGCAAAAATGTCACAGAAAATCCAACAATTTATTTTTTTTGTTTATTTTATAAAAACTTTATGTTATTAACTTGATCTGATAATAAAATTAAATAAAATATAACATTTAACAAAGAATTGCCTTGATGCTACCAAAAACACACACACAAAACACACACACACACACACACACACACACGCACCTTACTTTCATTTAACCAAAGCACTTTTTTCTCATCTCATTTTTTGGACTCCAGATATATAAAATTTAGCAATTTGCGTTTTGGGGCTTTAGTAGGTAAAAGACAATTGAAAATGTTAATTAAAAAAGAGGACCTGGGTCTCCCATCATGTCAAACATTTATCCTAATAACAGTGAACATCAGTTCTAACAACGAAGGAGGGGGCAGGGACACTTCACTGACGGAAATCAGCCTCTCATCAACTTTCAGCGTGGAACCTATGACCCAGGAGGTTACAGTTGGATTGCTGGTTGGGGCGCATGACTGGCTGCGCTCCATTCCCAGTGTGGGGCGTGCAGAAGGCAGCCGATGAATGATTCTCTCTCATCACCAATCAAATGATTTCTCTCTCTCGCTCTCCCTCTCCCTTCCTCTGTAAAATCAGTAAAAATATATATTTTTTTTAAAGAAAAAAGAAATGTCTCTGTAAACTATATAAAAGTGCTGGTTATACGAAAATCAAACACATTCTTGTTTAAAGGTTTTCATTCTGATTTTGCCTGGGTATTTGAATAGAAAGTTTGGGTAAAATATGTTTAACTCTCTTTGGGATTCATAGCACATAACCATCCATTTTTACCACCAAGTATGTCTTCACTTAACATCGCAGATAGGTCCTTTAATTTTGAGTGAAATGACGTACAATAAAACCAGTTTTACCAGAGGCTGATAGAAAAGAGAGTTCTGTTTCTGGGACCTCTCATCAACATGACAATGAAAATACAGTGCACGAAATGCTGTTATTTGAGGACCTGCTGTATTCTAACCTGGGACTGGCAACAACACATTCACAAATAACTGCCAATTACCTCTGACACCACCGAATGAGCCGTAAGTCATGTTGCAAGCTGTTCTCTGAAGATTATGTTCATACATCAGTTTGAGCTGATACTGGTTCCCATGCTCCACATTACCCAAGGTTCCTAAGGCGAAAAACAAACCCTTTTATTCTTTGTATTTTTTTACATTAAAAAATATGAATCATTGCTTTGTGTTTACATAAAAAAATGTCATCCTCTACACCGATTCCCAGTGATTCAATGTCAGTGAAATCTAACGACAGAGCACTGAAACGCTGTGTATTGTGGACAATCAGCACGCGAGTGACACAGAATGCAGCTCAGCTCTAGCAGGTTAGTCTCAGCAAGACTGCACCATAGGGACACTTTATCACCCCTTTCCACTGGGTCTGAGTAAAGTGTAATTATTCAAATGACAGCAAAGCCCTCCCATTTCAGGTCTGAAATAAATAAGGTTAACTTCCTTGCACTTAAAAACAATAATAGCCGTAACCGGTTTGGCTCAGTGGATAGAACGTCGGCCTGCGGACTGAAGGGTCCTGGGTTCGATTCCGGTCAAGGGCATGTACCTTGGTTTCGGGCACATCCCCAGTGGGAGGTGTGCAGGAGGCAGCTGATCGATGTTTCTCTCTCATCGATGTTTCTAGCTCTCTATCTCTCTCCCTTCCTCTCTGTAAAGAATCAATGAAATATATTTAAAAAAAAAAAAAACAATAATAAAATTCTCCACATGTTCAAGCAATTCAATTTTCTGTCCCAGCTCTCAAAATAGTACTCAAGCCCTAATGCATCATATTCTAACTGAATGGAGAGATCTTCGAAAGCTTCCCTCAGCAAGTGAAGAGGACATGACATTTTATTTGAAGTCTGCCAAGGAGAATTTCCTTGAAAATAGGGAGCATGCAGGAGGCAGCCCTTCGCTTTTTTCTCTCTCACATTAGTGTTTTTCTTTCCCTCTCCCCTCCTCTTTCTCTGAAAATCAAAATTTTTAATCTAAAAAAAAAAATGTAGTAGTGAAACTAGAGAACATCAGGCAATGCATCCTTAGATACCACCTCAAAATAAAGGTAGTACCTGAAATCTAAAACTTCTGGGCATTCTTTTCTAGAGAAGCATCAATGACATAAGATTAAAATCACGTACATAGGTTTTGCCCTTGGATACACAGACTCGATATAATAACTGTATACCTATAATCGTAATCCCCACATAGCCAAAGTTACCGTAAAGTTTCATCAATTAGCAAGTAACTGGTTACTAAAACATTTATGCTGTTGGCCTTATTTAAACAAGATCTAATTTAAACAAAAAAAATCTAATGAAAATCAACGGTTACCTTGACAACCATTTTTGGAGCACTTTTATATAACCACGGAAAAATCTAATGATATTAAAAGAAATACACACCTTCCCACACTAAGTGAAAAGGTTCGTTGTGTTAAATAACCAAATTGGGTTACATTAGCCTGTCAAAAGTAAGGAACCCCAAGTTTCTGCCTCTCATGGCTAACATTAAAATTCCACAAACAGGTCAAAGGATTCTTAGTAAATGCTTGTTGAGAAGCACACAATTTGGGGGAAAGACTATCTAAAAGAACAGAGCCAGGATGGCTTACGCTCACACGTATGCAACCACTTACTCAGAGCTGAAGCCCCTCAGAGAGGGCTGGAGAAGCCCCGGGCTGCTGCTCTTCACGCGTCTGACAGGATGGGCCGACTTCAGAGCTGCAGGAGCCTCCTGGTTCTCTGCATTGAGCATGTGCTTGACGACAGAGCACCCCACCACAAAGAAGCCTCCAGCTATTAAGGGGTGTCTGGTGGGCTTAGGGAATCTGCAGTTTGCCTCAAATCTATTTTGGCTGCACACAGTGTGTAAAAGAAGACAAAATAGAATTGGGAGGGGGCACTTGGGAGTAAGGATGTCGGGTTCGGCCACACTCTCACCCGCTGACACCAGGGGTTGTACTTAAACTAGAAAATGTTTACGCTTCCCCTGTTACAGTGAAAGTTAGGGGGAAAGTTCAGGAACCTCAAGAAACATTTTCAAGAGAACAAAAACATGAACTTTCCTGCCTCACCATTTGAGCCAAGCCGGGAAAACAGACAAGTTGTCAGCCTAGGAATATTGTAAGAGGCTGCAGAAATGAGAGACCAAGAAGGGAAGTGAGGTGGGCATTAGCAGTGTAGTCTGGACAACTCCCCATCCCCAGAGAACACAGAGCTTGTAAAAGAATACGGCGAATAAAAGAGCAAGAAAAACTACCAGTCTGGTGACCCATCACTCCTATTTCCAACCCTGACTTGAACAAGCTGTGAGCAAACGTACCAGTTTCTTTCAGTGGCGTTTTTTGTAAACATACACATTTACCCCGAGTCTATGCTGCCCCCCTGAGTGGAATTCAAAAGGCTTCTGTCTTCCTTTTCTTTTTTAATATATTTTTTATTGATTTCAGAAAGAGCAAGGGAGAGGGCCTCAGAGCTAGAGACACCAATGATGAGAGAGAATCATTTATCAGCTGCCTCCCGCACACCCCCTACTGGGGACCGAGCCTGCAACCTGCACATGTGCCCTGACCAGGAATTGAACCGCGACCTCCTGGTTCACAGGTCGATGATGAACCCCTGAGCCAGGACTGCAGGGCAAGGATTCTGTCTTTCTGGGCCACCGTTCCAACAGGACCAGGGAAGGCCAAGAGCCTAACCTAATTGCTACTTTCGAGCATGCTTCCCTCGCCAGCCCTCTTAGGGGCCCCTGGAGGCCCCACAAGGGACCAGTTCTCTAAGAAGTATCCATGGGTGACCGTGGGCAAGACTCCTTCTCCCGTGACCGGTGTAACCCAGTTAATAAAACAGCACTCGCAGCTAACAGGCTTAGGATGGAAAACAAAGAGCAACGGGACTCCTGCAGTACGGCCACCGCATCACACCTTCTCATTCACTCCGCAACCAAACATCTGCCCTCCACCCGGAGGAGCAACGTCTTCCACTGTGAAACCAATGAGAATATTGAACCATGACCCTGAGAGGTTCTGCGTAGGACCTCTGAGGCAGAGAGAGTAGAAAAGGAAGTGACAGAGGTAACAGAGAAGGAAAAGAAGGAAGGAAGGAAGGAAGGAACACAAAGAGAGTAAGAGTGAGCCAACACTAACTGCCTCAGTGCACTCATTCCTTCAGCAGATAGGCCCGCCACCTACCCTACGCCAGTTACCCAGCCTGCCTCAGGAAGCCCACAGACCTTCACCCCAGAAACAGGCTGCCTAGGACTATCCAGCTCAGGGACAGGAAAAACAAATCGGTATTCAAACTGAAAGCCAAATACAAAGGAAGCCCAGATCAAGAGAATGGACGGGAGAAATCCAAATCCTGAGACCCAACATTGGCCCTACCTGGTTGCTCAGTGGTTAGAGTGCTGGCCCTCGGTTGCAGGCTCAATCCCTGGCACCAAGTCAGCACATGTGAGGGAGGCAACCAATCCATGTGTCTCTCTTACATCAATGTTTTCTTCTCTCTCTCTCTCTCTCTATCTCTCTCTCTCTCTCTCTCCCCCCCCCCCCCCTTCCATTCTCTCTAAAAATTAATGGGAAAAATATCTTCGGGTGATGATTAACATAAAAAAATAAGCAAACAAAAGCTAATGTTTACAGCAAACTCCAAAGGTGAGTATCATCTGAATAAGGAATAGGCCCCTTAGCTGTATTGTACCCATAAAAAACTCCCCAATATTGATAGCCATCTAAATAACACTCTCAACTTACACTAAAATTTATCTAATAAAGGAAACACAAGTTTTTAAGTTACCTTTTATATTTAACAAGGTCCAAAATGCTGAAACTATGCCACCTTTAACTAGCATACTTGTACCCACAGAACAGTCGAGATAGAAACCTGCTTAAGTGCCTTGAGGTGAGGTTGAGTGAAGACACCCAAAGGCCAAGAAAGTGGAACTGTAAAGAAAAAACACGTGAGGGTCACCGAAGAACATGTACTTTAAACCACAGTGACTCGGCAGCTAATGAATTTTAACTGCTACTGAGTATTTCTTAAAACTCAAGTGTCCTAAGTACCCAGAATTGGCCTGTATTACACATAGGCAATCCTGGACATTATTTCTAAGTAGAAGGAGGTTACAAGGAACCTCCCCTGGAAACGGAAACACCCATGGAAACAGCCGACCTAGGAAATGTAACAGCCCAAGCGCCTGAATCAGTAAATGATCGAGGGGAAAATGATCATTAAGGAAACCTCAACCCGAATGTCTGTTGTCCTCCACCAAGTCAACATTAGAGAATATCTATTCTTTCATAATATCAGAAAGCCCAGTTTTTAATACAAATTCTCCATTAGGAAAAAAAAATGTTCTTACCTGAGACAGAGTAGACGCAAAGTTTTCTAGAATGCAACACAGCCAAATGAAGCATTTCAGTGCCTCTGAAAAATGGGGAAAGTTTTAAAAGTGTAAATATTAGTTTCAGGTGGAGCCAAAAAACTGCAGAATAATTTTTAAAAGCGATTATAACCACAGTCCCCCATGAGTAAAGCACGCAGGTCATAGACGACATTCTCAACCGGAAAATGAAGGTAACAAAGCAGCCAACCTGACAGTCCCGGCGGCTCGGAGTTGGACCGCACGGGGCTGCCTCCAGACTGAAGCTTGGGAGCCTCCGAGAGAGTCCTGAGGAGGCTCCTTCTGAGCTGCCCCACAACAAGGAGGCCCAGGGCAGGGCCTGGCTCTTCCGCCAATAAACCTGCGCCCCTGGCCAAGTCACTTACTCCCTCCCAGCCTGCTGCCCCTTCTGGAAAATAAGAGGTTTCAATTGGATGAAATAAAATCACGTGAAAGCAGCTCGTAGAGGATGAGGCCCCCAGAACGCTGGCCGTGAGGAACCAGTGGTAGTGACTTCACAGGGCGCTCATCACGTCCAGCTCTGAAACGTCCCGCAAGTTACTGGACGTATGTCCGCCTGACCATTGTCACCACTCACCACCCAGCCCCTGTCAAATGGTTTCGGGGGACAAGGAAGGCAGAGTCTAGAAATTCAAAAGTCAAAGTCTTTGAGGGTCAGCGAGTTGGTCTACATGAGGGAAGGGCTGTGATCCACTGGAGACTGAGGCCAGACTAAGGGAGGCCACTGCTGCTCAGTTCTGGGCTTGTGGCCAGATCTCCACTTTTTTTTTTTTCCAAGAAAAAAACAGAATATAGGGCTTTTACTAGTATGTGAAATCTCTAGTATAAGAGTTTATTTGAGCCAATGGACATCATATGCTGGGAAGCAAGCTCTCCTGGTTCTCAGATGTTGGCAGGTCTTCTCCATCTCAGACACGTCTGCAGGCAGGCCTCCAGTGTCTGCCCTGTGCTCTGCAGACTGTCCTGAACTGCAGGGACAGTCACTGGGATCTGAAGACTGGGCTAGAGTCCTGACTCTCACCTTGATACTTGTGTGACCATGAACCCTTTCAGAGAATTGGTCTCTCATTTGGAAAAGGATAAGTATGTCTGATAAGACTTGCAAAACACTGTTACAATGAATACATAAATACCCACTGCTTGCTCTACTACCAGGAAATGCGAATATACACAACAACCACATAATCAATATTGCCTTCACAAGAGTTTTATATGTGCCCTGAACTCCCCGCCCCCCCACCCCCGCCTCGGCAAAGCAATCTCCCATCGTGCACAGGAAACAATGTCATGAACAGATAGATAGTAGAGTGTGGAGTCAGACCTGGGTCTGAATCCTAGGACATAAAGCTCTGGGCTCCAGCTAGCTTCTTTATCCTGAGATCACATCTTATAAACAAAGAGTAACAAATTTTAACTGCTGTTGAATATTTCTTAAAACTCAAGTGTCCTAAGTATCCAGAATTGGCCTGTATTAGTCACAGGCAATCCTGGACACTATTCTTAAGTAGAAAGAGGTTACAAGGAACCTCCCCTGGAAATGGAAACACCCATGGAAATACCGACCTAGGAAATATAACAGCCCAAGCACCTGAAACAATAAATGATCGAGGGGAAAATGATCATTAGCACAGTATCCACCCACTAATGTTAGTGACCACACAGATGAAGGCCACATTGAGGACCACTGGACAGCAGGACTGTCACAGCATTTCACTTTCTGAAAAAACGAACAGGAAAACGTGCTTTTAGCTCCTTACTCATCGTGTACACGTGCAAGTAAACAGTGGGCACCCAATCACCATGAGCTTGTAGATGGAGAAGATATGTGCCAGCCAGGTCAGTCACATATCTCCCAGATCCCCCGTCACAGCGCACAGAGCCCCGGCCTTTGGCACCCATGAAGCAGCTGCCCACTAGAATGAAGCTCAGCCCGAGCAGAGGGGCAACGGTCAAAAGCAGCTGGCGAGGTTTCTCCAGCAGGACTCGGGGAAGCTGAGGCCAATAAGCTGATGAGCAGATGTAGTGAGCCAAAATCCAGAGCTCAGGGACTTCCGATCAAGAAGGCAAAGAGGGACTCCTTCCTTTTGATGGGGCGGGTAATAGATCAACCGAAGGACTGTTATGCATGCATTTAAGCATAACCAAAGGACACAGACCACTGGGGGGAAGGGGAGGCTGGGGGAAGGGCAGGGGGAAAAAGAGATATTTGTACTAATCTTTGTAATACTTTATGTAATTAAATAAAAAAATTTTAAAAATAATTAATTAGAGAAACAAGATGGCGGCATAGGGTGGACACCGTAAATGCAGCTGTGAACAACTATTTCAGAAAAACCTCGAAAAGAACACACGGACACCACTCGCACCCACAGGACGGCTGGCTGAGTGAAAATCCTACAACTAGAGAAGAGTCTGAGACTCAGAGGAGCGGCAGAAGCAAAGTACAGAGGTACGGAGGCGCGCGC